>CAJVPI010001701.1:0-10384 GCA_910592345.1 Paraglomus brasilianum
ATGTCACATGGTTATCAGCACAACGTCCTGCAAATCTCATCGAGACATTTTTAAAAAATGCAAGTTTCTGTAAAGTACCATATAACAATAAATTGAACATTCTAACTGTCAAAAAAAAATAGTTATTTTACTTTAGATAAATTTAAAAAAATATCTGGTTTTTATTTGATGGATAATAAGAAAACAGTTATTTACTTTATCAGTTATATTTCTTCTAGTTTTGTTTATTTCTTGGTTCATCATAAATTTGTGTTGATTTTCATTGATTTTCGTTCTTCTTGGTGAATTTCATAAGTAAATTGTTCTTTGTTCCTGGAGAATTTTGGTATCATTGATTTTAAAAACATACGGGACAATTTTTTACCCTGTTCTTTTTTTGAATGCTTCCAATAGTCCAGTAATTTTTGGGCTCCATGGTGGATTTAATGTAAATTAGTTTCATACACATATATATAATCCTAATTAAATAAAAGTTTGTCTCAATAATGTTGAATTTTAGTTACGTTCTGACATGATAAAGATAATTTTACATAGTCCGTGCATGAGTCAACAGTTGTGAATAATCGAAACGTCATCAGTCAAATTAGTTAACCTTTAGCCACACCAGTGTGTTACACTGGCCATGTTGCAAATGTTCACTTTGTTGCAGCATGACTATATGAATAATGTAACCGCTAAATTAATTTATTCATATTACGGAGTATTGGTGGCATCATTTTTAGCTTGTTACATGTCATACTCCGTTGCCATAATGTAGGCAAATGGGCGTCAGGGGGAAGGGGGTTTCAACAAATGGGGAAAGAACAATTGTTCTCATTGCGTATATATGAGAAAAAGATCTAGCACAATGGTGGGGTCAAAGTCCACGTGTTGCTTGGCGAAGAAGAACGTTGCGGTCTCCATGACAACAAACCAGAAAGGTAAGTCAATAAAGAAAGATGCTAAAGATACATAAATAGTCAATGGTAACAATTATGGTCATCAAATTACCGAAGCATGTTATTCTTTCCATGCAACCACTCTGGTACGTCATTAAACACAACCTCCTCTAACAAAGGAAACAATAAGATTTATTGTTACAAAAAAGGTATGAACCAGGTTAGAATACTCGGTAAATGTAACAAGTGCAGTTTCTTGCATTTCTGTGAGAATTTACTGGCGAGACTAAAATTTTAGACTATTGGCATGTATCACGCTATAATGTAACACTGGCAAAACAAAATGCCGACTTTTTGGTGGCACGTTGACTTTTGAAAAGAATTAGAACTGTCATTAGATAGTTATCATTATTTATGCAATAACAGTGAGGAATAGAAAAGGCTCTATCATATTGTACAAACGTTTCAATGACGCTATTCTAAAAACCATATTTGATATCATACAATATGGTGGGGGAAGAAAAGGGACCGGTTGTGGCGTAAAATCTCATTTTTCTGTCACACAGTAAATTATAATTGATCTTATCATTACCAATGATATCTGTGGCGCCTAACCATTTTGAAAAGAACCCCTTTAATTAATAATAATAAGCAAATGATTGATCATCTTCATAATGAAACCGAGCTGTTAAGCTCTTCCCAGTGGAGAAAGACAATAGGCAATTTGTTGTCTCTATTATTATCAAACACTCTCCACAGCAAACTCGAGTCTTATAATAGACCTTGACACACAACGTCATCTAATCGTATTTTGACACACCCCAACTAGCGAAAATTAAAAGTCGCAACGAGATATTAGCCAGATGTTTAGCAAATTATTTCTTCACGCTCGGACGTTTCATTTTGTTTATGGAAGGCCAATACATGCTTTCACGCTGCTAGCTAAACACTACAAACAATTAATACTAATATGGAATGGTGGAAACGAATTTTGCTATTGTAGTCAATACCCTCCTGTCGATCTGACATACAGTAGTTTATAACAGTATTATTTAGAAGTATACGGAAAGTACGACGATCACTAACCCAACATGGTGTGACTCGGCTCACCATGTGCTGTTACCATTTGCATATTCTAATGATCTATTATTAAATAGGAAATATTTACTTATTGGTTCGCATTTTATAGTAATAGTATTATTAACTCTCAGACAATCAATGTCAAGAACCAGACGTAAATCCCTTCTCCGTGGAGACACTCCCTTCGCCAGACGTTCTCAGTCGGATTCCACTTTGCTCAAGAACTGTTTGAATACGATTCAACTCTGTCTGGTTCTGTTGAGCTAGTGTTATTAATGTTCGCATTTGTTCTAAAAGAGCATCCTGACTGGCTAGTATATCATCATTCGCAGTCTCGTAGCCGGGTCGAGCAGGCTGAGAGGCATATGAATGATTACTCTCAAAGCTTGTTCGCGTATTTGCACCTGAGAAAGGTTCATTGAGCATGAGTACTGTTTACATTTAGAACGTATGAGAATAAACAAACAGTTTTTAGCATACGCATGGTATATCCAGTTCCGGCGTCCTCAATTAGGGTAACATTATTTGCTTGTTCCTTAAAAATAGTAGAGTGCGTGAATTAGTGTTCTGTAAGGTTTGATGTCATAACACAAAAGGGGAAAGACCTACTCTAACGTTTGGTGTGTTTCTTCTATATTGCCGCATTGCTTCCCATACCAACGTGAAATTTCTCCCAACAATAATCGAAGGCAGCGCAATTAACTACGGAAACAACATTTAACAATAATCCAATGGCTAGCAACAAAGCAATTGGCGAGTAAAAATAACCACATGTACCAGAATGCCGCACATCATAGCTGGGAAAGCAATCAATTTACCAATAAAGGTCGTTGGCACCATATCACCTGAGAGATAAAACAATAAGCCATTTTGTTGCCCGCAAAGAGTTTCAATGGAATCATGATCTCACTTACCATATCCGGTAGTAGTTATAGTAACCATGACAAACCAGAAGGCAGAGGGAATACTGTCAAATGCACTAATAACGAAATAAGTCTACGTTATTTGACTTGTCGCAATTAAGCTTGTCACGCTAAATCAAATTTGGTCTAGTACCTAGGTTTTCCATTACTATCAACGAAGGCATGTTTCTCCGTGTCCCATGTGCCTAAATTGCAACTGTGAGTAACTGTCGACTCTTACCTAATACGGATAAACTCGATACTCACCGCGTTCGGCAAAATACAACAAAGTCGAGAATAAAACAATACTCGTCACCATGAAGAAGAACAGAGCACTCAATGCATCCATACTCCTCTTAACAGCTACAATCATCACTTCAATTGTCATAATAATGGTCGACGAATACTTGAATGCCCTAAAGACTCGTAGGAGACGAAACAGTCTGAGGATAGTAAAACGAAAGTCATATGTCTACATTATTGGAGAATAGAACAAGATTGATTAAATTATCCACGAATATTCAACCGCTTAACCATATCCTGTTATAAATATAGCTATAGCTTGTCTATCTAATAAATATATTACCGTGTCATGGTGAAAAATTAATTCAATATAATAAGGCATAATCGCAATGAAGTCAATGACCGCCAAAGGAGCTATTTCCACGGATCGAAATTAATTTACGAAAGTGACTTTTTTGCTAAACAATATAACTGTCAACTGTCTCGCATTTTCTTCTCTTCAAAGCTCACGCAAGCACAATTCGATACAGTGACGAATAAAACTCGAGTTCAAATAAGAGACAATTCATACATACCAGTAACGAATTTAAGTAATTGTTTGGCGGAATCCGAGTGTGCAATGAGGCGTAAAAGATATTCAATTGAAAATATCAAAACAATTGTCGTTTCGAAACTGAACCTAAACATGAGAAGTAAAAATTGAATTGAATGTAGAAATTCAACAGATAATCAAAAAGAGTTCTTTGTTTACCATACAGAGCTCTCTGTTGCTCGGAAAGAGGGAATAGTCTCAATTGTTGTCAAGACCGCACTCAACACGATCGAAAAGCTCACAAATACATTCACACTAAACGCAGGGCGACTACTCGACGGATCTTCCAGTAACAAGAATAACTCTTTTTTCCAATTAGTCCTCATAGAATTCGCTTCCGTATTATTTGCCGCTCTATCGTTGTCATCATCTGGTTCTCGCAGCTCTTCCGGCAGCTCATTCAATGGCCACTCTGTCTCGATATCCATGCCTGGAACAGGGCCTCCTCGAACGTTGACTACATGAGGGAGGTCACTAGACTGCGCGGTAGATACGTGAATCTGACTGGAAGAGGTAAGTGACTGGAGAGGGATCGAGGGACTGGAAAGAGAAGATTCACTTTCGTCGACTAGTCTGGTGAAATGCTTGTGCTTTGTCATGCGTGAAAAAGAGCTGTTGAGGAAGAACTGCCGGAGAAAGTATTAGGAAATAGAAAACCAAACGAGGTAAAGAAGCTACACGTGGTCTGCGCCACGGAAAAGGAATCCGTCAAACATAGTGCTAAATTTATCCTTTTGTGATCACTACCATGAATATTCATTCCACTCTTATCGCAAAACCAAGCTGTACAATCTCCCACTTTCGACTTTTTGAAGTTTTGCGTTTCTGTTGTCTTACCTATTATTACTCTCCCTCATCTTAACTCAACCTTCACCACCTTTTCCCGCCTTCTTTTTTATTTACCATTACGACGTTCTATAGGTATTAATAACAGGTTGGGACAGGTTTTCGGTTTATTCTCTGCGTCTTTGTACTCTCATTCTTACTGAAATTCTGCCTTTTCTATAATTGTCACTTTCAACCTGTTAGCATACTGCATATTTTGATTATAAACAACCTTGCCACATTCTTTACATTGTGTCTAAAAGTTGAGGATCCCAACTATGATGGTTGCTCCCACAACAGATTCTTCAACCAAGCATTCAGCGAATGGTAAGGACATGTCTCATAATTGTGTGCTCGGTCGCTTTACTTGTGTCTGTTTGCTAACTCGATTTGATATTAACCGTCTAAAGATTTTAAAGGAAACGGAGCTGATATTCATACTGAACGAAAATTCGACAAACTACAACCGCTTGAACGGAAGCACGCTCCGCCGAGCAATGTTGTTGAACCTATTAATGGACATTCTGTTATTACTTCAAATATAGAAACGCATAGTAATACAGTCACTTATTCAACTGAGAATGTTTCTGGCACTGTAGATGTGATAACAGCCAAGACTATTTCAGTCGCGAATGATGGCTCGAACTCTCGCGAATCATCGCGCCTCAGTCCATCTACACCAGAATTCTCAATACGCACACACAAAACACCCGTGCGAAGTTTTACGACACCAACAGAAAAAAAAAGACCAAGCAGCACATCCGCCATTTCTGAACAAAATGATGTGAAACGAAATTCCACCAAAGCCAAGAGGAACGATACATTCATTACTATTTTATCAGAGGGTGACGATGAAAGTCAATCCGAGATAACGAGTCGGAAGAGAGTTCATAGGCGCAATACCTACAGTGCAGATTTGGCTGATCACATGAGAGGATCTATTTCACCGTCGGAAAACGAGACCCAAAAATGGTCGGAGCAAGCCAAGAAACAACGACGCACATCACGAAGACGCAAAGACAAAGATGAGGATACCGATAGAGTGGTTATAGGGACCAGAATTGATGAAGATCATGTCAATTACGTTCTTATGTATAACATGTTAACAGGAATACGAGTTGGTGTATGTAATGCTATGGGATACTACGTGCTTATTCGGAATTGTAGGAGCGATGAAGCTTCTTGTGCAATTGATAATCGGAAAAAGAGAATTCGAAAAAAAATGTTATATTACTGTATGCTGAGTGTTCGTTCTATTTAAATAGGTCTCGCGCTGCAATGCGAAACCGCAGAGACCGTTAACTGATGTAGATTTCACTGCTGCACACAAATTGGCTTTCGATATGTAAGTGATTAATGATAAGATGAGGTTGAGTAATTAGGATCACGGGGACCTTTCTCCTTGTTCAACAAGTCCTATCTTCAAACAATCTTTCAACTGCATTCATTGTCAATCGATCGTGGAACTATTCTTTAGCTCTTGAAGATTTGTATAATGTTCAGATTCGGCGAGAATGTCCCAAGTTCAGATGACAAATGTATATGTGTATGAACTAACTCGACGTCAACCTATGCCTTAATAGAACGGGCAACGAACTCACCCCTTCTGCAAAATATGACTTCAAGTTTAAAGATTATGCCCCGTGGGTCTTCCGCAATCTACGATCGATATTTCATATTGATGCTGCAGATTACTTGGTATCCCTGACGAGCAAATATATCTTGTCCGAATTAGGATCGCCTGGGAAGAGCGGAAGTTTCTTCTACTTTTCCAGAGACTATCGGTTTATTATAAAAACCATACATAACACAGAGCATAAATTTATGCGCAAGATATTAAAAGATTACTATGAGGTGAATATTTTATTACATGCAGCCGTCTCCTTGTATTAACATAGTCAATAACCTACTATCTTTATTTTGCAACAAAGCATGTGAAGGAAAACCCACATACACTTCTTTCTCGGTTTTATGGTCTCCACAGAGTAAAATTACCACGCGGGCGCAAGATACACTTTGTCATAATGAATAATATCTTTCCTCCCCACCGCGACATTCATGAAATATACGATTTGAAGGTGTTTAGCGACTCTGTATGATGTTTGGAACCCAGTGATGTGAATTATTAACATGAAGTAATTGTGTTGCTATGCTCTTCAGGGGTCAACAATAGGGCGCGAATATCCTGAAGAAGAAGCAAAGAAGAATCCGCGAGCTGTTCTCAAAGATCTTAACTGGTTAAACAGAAAAAGGAATTTGGAGTTAGGTCCAATGAAGCAAGAATTGTTTGTGAAGCAACTTAAAAAAGATGTAGAGGTTTGTACATTTTCGATTCTCACATATTTGCTTGGACAAGGTTGGACGTGCCAACTACGCAAATATGGCTTCAACTGTTCATTGATACGTACTCGGAACAGACGACTTTTCATCGATTGTTAAAAGCTGCAAGAGCGCGTTCTAAGTATTATTATGCCTCATGATACTAATGTATTTGTTTGATGGCTTGCAGCTGCTCGAACGATTGAATATAATGGACTATAGTCTTTTAGTTGGATTACACGACACAACACGTGGAAATAAGGATAATATTCGAGAAGATATTTTAACCGTGTTTCAGGTATAAACTTGCTTTAATAATATTAATCGAGCTTTTGCAATAGTGTAAAATGAGTCTAAAATATTCTATTATAATATCACGATAGCCGGATACGAAGAAACTCAACCGAGTACCGTCACATCATAAACGGGAGAATAAAGTGACCGTTTCTGAATTACGAAAGGCAGTAAAAACAACGGATCCTCTAAAGCTAGGCCCTTCATCTACAAAACTCAGTCTTGATGCATTCTCAGAGTAAGCTAAAGATTATGTGAGGTTTAAGAGGAATCATCCGTTTTAACATAATAACTTAACGAAAAAATTTGTGTGTGTTCAGACGTAGTCATTGTATCTTTTACTCGGATGATGGTGGTTTTGCAGCAACTGATGAAGACAATTCGCCTAAGAACTACATTTATTATTTGGGAATTATCGACATTTTAACACCGTATAATTTTGTAAAGAAAATAGAACATACATGGAAGTCACTAAGCTATGACAAGGTATTATTACATTTACCTCTGTTTCCATTTCCCTTTATTCTCTGTCCCTACTGACACCAAGTTTTATCCGAATTCGATAACTGCAGAATGGCATATCAGCAGTAGAACCGCACGAATATGGCAAGAGATTCCTGAATTTCATCCAAACTTTGTTGCATACGCAACATCGTGATTCTTTGTCTCAACAATCATAGCGAACTTTCTTTATGACAATACAATAATAAATATTATAAATAAATAAATAAATAAACAAATGAACAAATGAACAAATAATATGGAATCTTTATACACTGGGTAAAGTATTCAAAGCTTTACAAAAACCGAGCTATATTGTCATCGCCTAACGAAAAGTCTTCATCGCCAGTATTGCTGTCTCATCTGTAAGCATCCACAATTGGTGCATTCAAGTCGCATTATCTGTCCAAGTGGCATTTTAACATTCCCAAGCGTGTAACATTCTTCTGATTATCCAATTAGAGATTTCTGAAATTATATTTGGCGGAGACAGCAGACTTTCCCGAATTAGAAACATATCCACGAGGTGCAATGGATTTTGACAATAACTCTCTAAATGCACACACGTGCAAACATTGTGGTCCTTGCGTTGAGTTTTCTCACTTTCCAAATTTGGTTTTGATGCCTAATTTTAAATAATAAAAATCTGGACACAATAACAAGATCAGGTGTACATTTTGTTCCTCACCAAAAAAGGAAACGAATAATACGCATAAAAAAAGACACCTACAGATATTAAGGTGATGGGCTGAAGATATACAATAAGCAGCAGCAGAGAATGGACATAACGATATCAACCGTGCGAAATAACGTTTGATTTCCAACCGTCTGAGCGTATACTGGCTAGTCCGTAAAAAGAGTAGGCGAAGTCGAACTAGCACCAGCGGCACATCGCCTTCATAAAAAGAATTGCGGGAAGATTATAATTACAACAATGATGGACCCATAATTCAATGATTGATTCAATATCTTGGATCGATCAAAGGCAACGCAGCCGAACTGCTGAGCATACTCCTACTTTCGACACATGTGACCAGAACTAACGCACACACTTCTAAAACGAGCTTCAGATAGCGTGTGTTTTGTCTATATAAAGCAAATTCTTGGGCTTTAAATTATGCCTTGTGCATTATCCCAATGAAATCATCATTGGTGAGTGCCAGATGATCCGAAAACCTCGCTTGCTGTGTCTTCAAACGGACAAGAGATTATGAAAGTGTCTGCCACGAATAGTTTCGCTTTGAGTAATACTAAAATGTTATCGCTATCCAAATTTATAAAGATGTTCATATTCACGTGTGGTGCGGCAGCGCTCGTAGGGCAAACCTTGGCAGTTCAAGAGAAAACCGCTATACACAAGAACTGTAGTCGTTGGTACGATCAATCTTACACTTTGACTCAACAGACGGTTATCTCAAACAATTTCTAACGCGTACGTTTATCACTTGTCTGCTTTATAGACACCCCCTAAGTTCTCAAGCTGCTATTAACTGGATTTTTTCTACACACTACTTTGATGACCTGGGAAGCTTTATCCATGGTCGAGTGGGATGGGAAACTCGTCGTTGGGGATATGGTACCAGTCCTTTTGATACAACTGTCAGCCTCCAATTATTCAAGGATGCGTTCGATACTTGCATGCAAGTACGTGCATTGAGCAAGAGGTTATTGCCATTGAAACCGGATGTGAAGAACTAGTTGGAGCTAGCAACGATTCTGGAATTGAGGATACTACAATATCCTACATAGATTCGAAATTTTATTTTGAATTGCACCAAAGACGCGAACAGAGGTAAGAATTGTCCCGCAAATTATTGTACCAGTTTTGACACGAACTACTAATCGATGTACCTAAAAAAAATATCGTTTAAAACAGATAGTTGTGGCTGGGCAAAATTTCCAGAATGTCATAAACTACGCAGCAACAATAGCTCCTCAGGGCGTAAAAGGTCTTTATGTTCTCCTCACCCGGCTCTTGCCTTTTCCACGTATGACAAAACTGGAACTTCTCTGCCTATGATATTGCTAAACTACAAGCATTACGTTTGTCCACAGCTAGAACATTGTAAGACGGCTTAAAACAGCTATTTCTTAAGCAAAAGATTAGCTTCCGTTCAGTGCTTGTGATCAAAATAACAACTGCCATTGATACTTAAGTCTAAGTATACACTATTTAGGAAAAGAACAATTAAAATTGATGCGTCTCTTAAAAATTCCTCATTCATTGTCAGCGCTCCTAACGAATGAGTTTGCTCTGTAGACAATAGATTTGCTTGCTACTGATAGTAATCAGGATAATTATTAATATAATGGCTAAGCTTTGATTTTGGGCTTGGTGATAAGAAAATTTTTTTCAGGTTGAACACTTAACATCCAACTCATTCACAAACACCTTCTCAACGATGAAATTTACCTAGTCGATTATAGCAAGCGTCGCACCTCAATTTGAAAGTCGAATTGTCTTTTCGACTTTGCACGTTGTTACCTACTATGTGCTGCCGTATAGAATGAGGTTAAATGCTGCCAATTTTTTATGTACTGTAAACTCGGTCTTGACAGTACCTCAAACAAAACACAAGTCGGACAGAAGTAATGCAATCTTAGTTAATTTATACATGGTAGTTAATGAGAGGTTCCGATTTGATGGTACACACACCATATTTGACACAAATAGCATATACTAAAAAAGGACATTCGACAAATTATTGACAGATGTATCTACAACTCTTTTGTGGGCTGTTGAGCTTCAA
>CAJVPI010001702.1:0-10350 GCA_910592345.1 Paraglomus brasilianum
CCCAATGAAATATGATGGCTTGTGTGGCTCATAATCACGGGTCTGCCGATTATTTTCGGCACCACTAAGTTATTAAACAGCCACACGCGCAAGACTTTTCGACCACCCCACGTATAAATCGGTTGTCCTTCCCAAGTCTCCTCTTTAGATGCCACACCAAATGCCCATTTTATAGCATGATACCTTCTGACCCGTGACGCGCTGTTACTATTACGCGTAATTTTCCAGCAAAAATTCAAAAAATTCTTCAGCACGCTGTCATCATATGAGATTATAGAGGAGGAGATTGGCAGTGGGCGTATATTCTTGTTGGACGAAGTCGTAATAGTAGAAAGGAGTATTGATATAATAATTTTCCCTTTGCAAATAGAATGAGAGTATTTGTTTTTGGTTGATGGAGAACTTTGCTTGAAATAGAAATGCTATCAGTCATTCGAATGCATAATTGTTTGTCTCATTTGTTATTCCCCAACATCACCATCCCCTTGTATTAAGGAAAAATAAAGTTCAAGATGGGCGTCCGGTTAGTATTAGAGATCGTCCAGATGTTTGAATTGCGCAAAATTGACGTCGATTTCAGTCAGCGTTATCGAAACTCAAAATTCTAATGTATTTTTATAAAAGGATCAACAAGCATCAAATAGAACACTGACAAATTGGAAGTGAAGGGTACAACTTCTAAAGAAAGATGTATTAGTATGAGGAAGGTTTGTCAAATATATAATTAAACTCTGGCTGACAAATATAAGTACAGTAACATAATGATGAAGATGTGAAAAAGAAGAGCACATAAAATCTTGAAAATGCATATGAACAGAGGTAATTTTTGTCAATATATAGAGTTTGATAGCCATAGCCAGGTTTATGAAAGATAGGTTAAGATGTGTGAAAATTCTGAAGAGCAAGAGGAATGCTTAGTATTGGGAAAAGATATAGAGAAAAGGATTGTCAAAAATCTAAAACCTATGATATTTGTGTGCTCATGTTTATCTTACTATTACTACTCCACCCACATTCAACTATCATGCTGAGTGAAAGATGGGAGTTGGAATGTTAAATGATGGTTTAATGACTATGCATCAGCATTCTATCATTACAGTTCAGTTTAAACTTTACTACATATGTATCATATTTGATCACTGCTACACCTGTTTTTCCTGCAAGTAATAGGATGAAATAAATAAAGGTTCTTTATCAAAAAGATTAATACTTTTCATTAATAGTCATTGTTTCTATTACCATAATTTATTGTTACTGTCTACTCAAACATCACTTCAGTCTTGTTGCAATTTTTAAAATGAGTAATAAGTAATGGTGTATTGATAACCAGTAGAAATCAGGATATTTGATCTGTTCTCCAGAGTCATGAAAAATGCTTGTCCTATTTATCATGTGTTCTACAGATCAGCATGCTTGAATATTGCTGGTTTGAGCTCAGGTATACTTTCGACAAGGTGTTTCGATTAGTGTTCTGTGCATAAATGATTTTTTTTTTTTTTTTGATAGACGGGAAATATTATTACAACTGTTTGCCATGCATCGAACAATTTACAGTCACGGGATTTGAACTTCTTGCGAGCGCTGTCATAATGGAGACACTGATCCTATATCAGGCATAAAGCGTCGGGCCGATAGCTAAATCTCGTAATTGATAAGATTCGCTCTCCCGTGGTAGTTGACTCGGTTGATCAGTAGTCATGAAACGCGCCGGTAATAATTATTCACATTATCTTTATACAATATCCGATTACATGCTAAAACAAGCTCTTTAAAAGAATGTCAGACACTTCGGTTGCGAGAAGTTGGAATTATTGTCATTCGTATATTTCTTCGGGGAGCATCCCGTAAGATTATATTCACATAAAATGTGGCCAATTCACGACCAGACTATGGCGGGAGAGAAGGGGGGAATAGCGCATCTCGGACAACGGGTCGTGGCACTTTATGTTAAAATCTGGAACTTTTTGGCTTTGACAAATTTATTGAGCCGTGGGACAAAGCTCTTGCGCAAACTTGGAAAGAGAGTTTTAGTCTTCGCATCTAATGATAGATTGTCGGTCGACTTATTGACTGCGTTTGATCATCACATACTCGAGATACTCTGATGGGCATATTGTACGACTTGCATGGTTTACAAGGACGCAAGTAATTCACATTAAGAGTCTTTTCAACCACTCCAAGTAATTTTATATGAATTACCCTTTTTATTTTTCGGCACATGAACATTTCACGCCGGATTGATGACCATTTATAAAATAATACTACGCTGATGACTATTTATAAAAAATACTATCATGTATGACATCTATTGATTACCCTTTCAAAATTCATTGATAGCATCTCCCTCCATTTAAGCACAACCAATTATCTTTCTTCCTTCCAGATAAAAAAACACAGACTATATTATAAGCTAAAATGCCTGTAAAGTGCAGGTTTTCCAGGACGAGAGGAAACATGTTTTACGGATTGATCTTGATTACGCCGGACCCAGTATACTGCTTCATAAATATCCGGATCGCTTTCGCGTATGGACTCCAAACGACGTTCTTCCACGACAGCGAGATACTGGAGCCTTGATATATATAAATAAATAAAATCATATCGAAATAACGATTAACTTTTCATCTTCTATAATAGGTGCGTCTCGTCTCTCTCCCAACTCAACTTACTCTGCGGTACCTTGACGCGCTAACGCCTCTTGTTCGGTTTGCTCTTTGTTTAGAACGTTATTAATTTGGAGCAACTCATCATTTATTACATTCTACAGATTTTATATTAATTAGTTTCAAAAACCGATACCCTTTGCGAAATCAATAATAATAATAATAATAATAAAAAAAGACATACTATTTGATTTTGAATGCCCGTATTATATCCCCGTGGTGGTTCAAGCATCAGTGCCTCAAGCTGTATTCCACAATGACTATTACTTTTAGTCTGAACAGCTCCTTCGATAGCGGCGGCGCTAATTGATGCACATGTTGTCTTATGTTTAGTTTGTTGCAGAATACCGCAGTGTATTGACTTGTAATTTACTTACGTCGTTGTTGCCTGAGCAGTAGGACTTTGTTCTTCTTCGACGGCATTTTTGTTCAATGATGCCTCCTGTCCGTCGTCTTCATTTATCCGAATTTCTGGCACCGACAAGAATTGACTAAAACAAACATTTATGATTAGACATCATGTGGTTTGAATGTATACTTAATATGATAGGTGCATAATCACATGAGTGGCGCAATATATGGATTTTATGGTTAGCTAGTAAGAACTCTAGTAACTGCTAATAATAATTGATAGCACCATAGAGAATGTAATTTACGATCCCCCTCTTGCATGGTCAACAGTTTATGTTCGCTCGTAGGACCGAAATAACTTACTCATTGTCAGAATGAACAGATTCAAAGAGCATTTTGTGGAGGAAAGTGGATAGTAATGTGGGGAGTAATGTGGGGAGTAATGTAGTGAGTATGTGAGAGTAATGTGAGTAATATGAGAGTAATGTAGGAGAGATATGTTGGTTGTTAATTTTTAGCCGATAAGCTGGAGGAAAAAGCGTTATGCACGACGCGTGCTTAAATATAAATTTTGGACCCCGTGATGCCCAATTTGTGCAATAATAAAATCAGTTGTTTTTTCTACTGAGTGTACTCTAAAAAAGTATCTGGCAATTTATTTACGTATGTCAGCAATAGCATGTATTCTCGACCCGTTAATGATTACAGACGCTGATAATAATAAACATTGTTAGTTCATTTTCTATGACACGCCCGTTTAAGTCAATGCAGGCGCAATATTTGTGGTACACGTTTTAGAAAAATTCCATTCAAAAAGATGACATTCAGCCTAAATTAGGATACTCATATGGCGAAAGCAACCATGATAATAAAATATCTTATAAGTTTACATGAGAAAAATACTTTTGACCTCAATCGCCAACACTTTTTTTTTTTTTTAAAACGAGCCTCTATCTGAGTAGGATAAGGCTTTGATGACTTACGGTTCATGAAACTGTGTTTTTAGAGATAGAACAAACGACAGTCGGGTTGACAATAAGCCTCCTTGTGCTCAGGTCAATTAAATTCCAAGGAAGGTAGGTTCAATAGGCGTAGTCGTTTATGTGATGAGATTGGAATTTCCATTAAACGTTCCTGGAGACTATTGGTAAAGTTGGTATACAGTACTTTTTTTTTAAAGAACTTAACTTTATCAACGTATAATGTAATTAATTTACGCTGCGGATGTTTCATTGTTTCTATTAGAAGTATATTTTGAAGGGATAAAGACTAGCCAATCCTCTCAAGGGCTCATCAAATCAGTAAGACACAACCCCAACAAACAATACTCGACCACCCATCGACAATGAAGAAGGCTTAGCAAGCGCTTATGTCATCTGCTAGAGTTTAACCATATTAGTTTTATACAGTATACAATACCGGCAACGCCTCAGCCATCGAAAATGGTATGAATGTCTTTGTCTTCCTTACTATGAGTTAGTGTGCTTATCTATCTATGGAACGAGGCTTAGCTAATCTACTCACAAACAGGTTTATCGATCAGTTAAATACCATACAATATACACTATATGTACATGTATACAATATATGTCCTTAAAGTTGTTGATGCATATAAAATGGTAAACGCCATTGTAAGGGCGTACGTAATATGCTTGTAATTTAAGACTTTTTATTAGATATTGTGGCATGTAATATAAATAAATAACTATCGGATCCCAATAAATGGAATAAAGCAGATGTGTACATTTTTCTTTGTTCTTGCGCAATAACAAACGATTGGCTCTACAACATTCCTTAAAATAACGCCATGTCATGCAAGGTCTCGTCAGCAGCAGATTGATGTGTCATACTTATCTAATCAAATATGGCAACTTTTGATGCCGATAACTCCGGTAATCGTGCTGGGGGTACAAGCATTTGCTATATTTATCGACAACAAACAATATGTGACAGGTCATTGTGAATTAGCGCATTATGTCTTCTTTTGCTCCATGTAGAAAGTGACATCACTTCTTCATCGGAGCGCTTCTACCGAACCAGAACGTTTAGGAAAATATACCTAGGTCATTTTGAACGTCGCATAGTTCTCGATCCAAATTCATATTAACAACACCCCACCCCATCCGTAAATTAGGAAGCATCTGAACGTCCCATAGTTCTCAATCCAAGTTTATAATAATAACGCTAATTACACCTAAATACGCCTAACTTCCTACTACAAAGGACACCCATCCGTAAATTCACACATATACCTAAAGCTGACTAACTATATGGAACATAAAACCCAAACTCCGAAAATTCTGCCAATAAATGGGCTGTTGCCTTATCATTCAATTACACTACTGAAATCTGGCTGAAGCAATTTTCCATTGGCTGATTAGCGACATTTGAACGAGAATGTTTCTCCGGAATAACAAATCTCTACGAACATTTTAAAAACACCTCCAAAAAACTCAAAATAGTCTGCGACTGCTAACGATGTTACAGTATCTCCTCCTCGTCCAATGCATATATTAAGTTATTTCACTGGATTTACAAGATGGATCGATATTGTGGTTTCTGTTTCCAAAGGAGCAGTTATAAACGAATGAAAGGATCACACAAGGCAGCATTCCGTATTCGACATATGGATATTCTTGTGATGATAAGATGCGAGGCATGACGACGGCTACCTTCAATATTCAGACCGTCAATTTTCTATGGCAATCCACATAGCAAATCACCGATCTCCCGCCTGATCCGGGCTCAGTTTCTAAGCTGTTTACACGCTGGGAATAGCAAGCCCGACTTCCACTCGAAAGATGAAAGGAACTATTGGTTGATAATTACGAATTCTACGGTATTCTTAAGCATGGCGGATGTAGTTTAGATCTTCGACCAGTAGTTCGTGCGCAAACAAAGAGGTATTACGCGGAGTAAATATTGAGCATTACATGGTGTCCAAAATACTCTCATTCTAACTTTACTGTTAATTCTTTCCCAAGTGATTACAAGAAAGTATCGTGGCCATATATAATGCTCATATTGTGCTTTTTTGAGTGCCTATCTTTCAAATCGTATAAGCACCGACTGCGTTGTATGTTATCGGATTCAGGCGCTTTGTTGCGAAATGGAATCTAGGGGTAAGGGTTGATGAAAAAGTGAATTTGGAAATATCGATGTAAAGTTGACTCTGGTTAAGAATTTTATTAATATATTCTAATATTTGATTTATTAATAATTAGATTTACCTGGCCACTCATACGTACATCAAAATCCGACCCTCAGGCGTTCGGAGACGCCCAAACGTACTCTATCAAACTGGGGCACATGATGTATTGGAAATGTAAAGGCTGAGGGTACGTTGGCTGAAATCTTCTTAGATACGTAAATGTATGATAATAAAGTGTAATAGTAATACAGCTTTGACATAGATTCGAGCAACTCTACTAAAGTATGAAGGCATTGATGTCTACATCCGGCACTTCACACTCTGACACTTTGCGCATAACGATTATTTACTATGATCGCCGCTTTCTGGCTGGATCGAATACATCGTGTGGCTCTTGCAACGGAACGGTCCCGTAGACATAAGATAGATTATATTATCAGTTATTGATTTCTATCAAGTGAAAAGTATGTAATAAGAACAAAGGTGTTGTACAACCGCCAGTATTTTCGCCGAGTACTCTTGCGCTCTGGACATTCTTATATTGTTCTGTAATTCTAACCCTAACTCGATATTATTCAATTTATAGGCAATAAATACATATTGCGAGAGTTTAAGTGAAAATACAGTATGGCTGAACTTGCAGGAAGACAAAGTGGGTTGTTTATCTACCTTACAAAAATGGAATTATCATAAAATGAGTTATGGAATCTACCTAATATCGACAAATTCAACTCCTGAATGCTACCAATGAGTTAGAACATAAATTCGGCCATATCAGTGCCGGTGCCTACGGCACCGATTACATCCAACCAACAGCAGAAAAAACTCATAGGACAACAGCAATGATTATTTCTTAAACACATTTAACGACAAACAGAAGAAGGGGAGGAAGGCGTAAGCCTTTATAGAATAATAAGGCTTAGCCAATGAATGAGAACCCTGATCGAGAATGAGATTAGAAGCATGCCGACCACCAATCCACTCTTACATTTTCACCATCATATATTTAATGTTGCTCTGTTCATTACTTTGACACATTCTCTGAATGTATGTCAGGTGATCATTATTACTTGTGAACACGCTGACGGAGGGACGTTACGTGAATATCTAGAGAATTACTATTACTATTACTTTGATTGTTTGACTTGGAAGGTAAATAAAAGAATGGTTACCTAACACTCTAGCCTTCTCCTTACTAATACTTTCTCGATCATACTTTATACTCTTTCTACCGGTTGTGTAGCATCATATACTGAGCTATAACAATTATAGATTGGGCGACATCTCCATACGTTCTGTAGATCTCTTCTCGTTAATTCTCAATGCCTGCATCTTCTTCGGTCCTATGTGTTGCCTTGATATTCAAACTTTGTAGCATCCGCATGTATTGCCGTTCGCATGTTCCCTGTTTCTGACACAAATTGTCCACGTTCTCACACATTTCTATAACGTTGTGGCCTATATTGAACAGGGGCGTACTCTTGATCAGCCGCTGTATGGATATTTCTGCTCGTGCCTATGCCTCCTCTTTAATAATAAAGACCAATGTCTACTTGTGCTGCTACATATTCTTAATGCGCTGATTCCTTTGGTGGATGCTGTGCTTACACAATAGGTTATTCATATCTCAAATCAAATGTGTTAAGTAATCTTAATATACATTTCATTTAGTTTCTTGACAGATAAATTTCTGTGGTAACAACTTATTAAGAAATTTAACGAATTCGACAGCAAATGCACAGTTGTGTAAAAAATATTGCTCGTTTGTTTCACAAGACCTTTTGACTAGTACGGGAATAAAGAGACTATTGATTACAGCCAAAACGCGTTATAATAGAGTTTTATGTAATTTTTTGGTGAATCAGTCTTTACAATCAATCGTACTATAATGGGAATAGTACTTCAGCCAATAAGGAGTTAAATTTAATATTAATCCAATTAATTGTATAAACGGTTATTTGGCACTTTGCTAATGTCTAATACTAATGCCAAGAAACATCAATTATGTCTTGACAAGGAGGAAAATTTTGCAAACTGTCTGTATTATGTTTGTTTGGCGTGGCAAAATTATATTTTTTTAATAGAAAAAATAGTTAAAAAATAAGCGGAGAGAACAATGTACATTGACAATGACTTGTTGTTTGTTTTTTAACCAGTCAACTATACTTATAACTTTATTAAGTATTAACTTATAGCGAATAAACAAAAATATATTACATGACAGTTTGAAAATAGAATTTAGTTTATAACCAAGAAAGGTTGTTACACATGTTGAAGTTTCATACATTGTAGTTCCATCGATAAGAATGTCCTCGATTACGTTTAATTATAACAGATGTTCTCAGGGAGCATTCTGATTGAAGGTTCGCCGTTTTGTAAAGTTTTGGTGTTGATTTATATTTACTGTATCGCTCGCCTGATATCAATTATAATAGAAAAATTTTAGCGAACCGCTCTACCAACTGATTTATTTTATAAAATTTTTCGATCAAATGGCAGTGGGCTGGTCTCATCAGATATATAGCAAGCAATTTTGTATGATGATATCTCTTTCACTTGGCAATAAATTTATGAGTGTAGTACTTCTATTGAAAAAGAGATTTAGCCGAATTACTACTGATGATTTCAAAATATTAAGGCGTTAGTAAACTTAGAATTAAAACTCACGTCACCCAAGTAATACTCAAAATTTACTACGAGATGAACAACCGTTTACAATAATAAAATGATCGTTAATTTAGAAAATTACGTCTAATTCCTATTACTATTAGTCGAGTACGACGGTTTTAAAGCATATTTATTTTATCCTACAAATATTAACATCGATTATTACCGTATTATGCAAGTAACATCCATTTATGTTTAAATTAGGGTTGTTTATACAGTGGTGACCCAAATTTATTCGAAAGGTTAGTCTTCTTTATTTAAATAAAATTTTTTTAATATCTAATTTCATCACCATTCTGCTGTAATACTTGTTACATCTCCTTTATAGATCAGTAGTAATGTTGCCAATTTTTTTTTGGAAAACTTTTCCAACCTCTGCTCATACAGCATATACATTAATCTAATTGTTGGCAACATTGTAAACAACCCGCGTTTTTTTATTTACTAGTCAAATAAAGTTATTATCAAATGATAGCTGTCATAGCAACGAATAAAGTAATCACAGTACATAATTACCGTACAGTAAATTTTCGCCTTCATCACTTGATGCACGATCTCAACCTGATACAGTCAAACCTCGATATAATAAAGTCGACGAGGACGGGGATTTTTCTTTACTATATCGAAAATTTTCAATACTAAAGTTCATATAAGTGGCATAAATCTTCACTGCAGTTGACACTGTTTATACCGAACTCTGGATATAACGAACCAAAATTGCCAGAACCGATGTAAATTGTTAATTCTGCTATCAATCATATGATATGATGATGCAGTATATCAATATTCAGCAAAGCCATCTATCATACGATCGATATGGTCTATCTCCACGAAATTAACATAAATGTAAAGTTTTATATGATGAATCGATTTAGAGCCTTATCTTTATAAAGTAATATGATTGAAACATGTGTGTTATTAAAATTTTCCCATGCATGTAGTAGAATATATGCCAAATATGTATATAATCTGTTGTGTGCGGATGTGTCCAACCCAACCGTTGTGTATAAATTATGTGACAATGTCGAAATAGATATCACTTTGAGCTTTTTTGAATTGGGTCACATCGCGATTTGGGTTAGAACATATACACTGCCCTACCATAAATTACCGGATTTTATTTTTTTTACTAGTAAAACATATGAAAAGTCTTTCAAAAATCTCTCTTGCCAATGCGTACTATGTGAACGACAATAGTTTTTCTATGGGTTTGAAGCTAATTAATGTGTACTTTTTGAAAAAAATCAACAGCAAATCATATACATTCTTGTTATAAAACCGTAGAATCAAGGAAGTAAGAATATATTTACTCCACATATACGTGTATAATCACATATTTTTATACCATAATTTAAAGACTGCCACTCCACAAAGCTATGCTTTATAATGATAATACAGTATATACACCCCCCTGACAAAAGTATAAGTACGAGACAAAATCTTACTAGTAAAACATATGAAAACTCTTTATTTTCGAAAATCTCTATTGTCCATACGTACTATGTAACCCACAATGAT
>CAJVPI010001703.1:0-10338 GCA_910592345.1 Paraglomus brasilianum
AGACTCTTCATATTGAAGTTCGAGCAGGGACTTAAACATTACAGTTTGCACGCTTGCATATACGGAAATAAAGAGCCAATTAACGTGGGGTGATCGTCATATTTTACTTTATTAAGACAAAAATAATATACATAGATTATCAGAATTTGTTCGTATGATTTTGTATTATTCCACGTGTCTGACTATAACAAGAGAATTAAATTTTTGTTTTTAATATTAAGCAGAAGTCAAAATTACTTCAATGATGGGAGCTATAGAAAAGAATGTTAAGAACGATGTTACGAAAGTAATTGAAAATAAAAGAGCATGTATAGGAATACAGTTCAACAATTATTTGGTTGGATAGAACTTATTTTCATAGTAAACGGGACATGAATAATAACATTCTTGCAAACCCATGGATTAGGAATTACTCTAATTTTATATTTCAGAAGGAAACATAATTTGTGGATATCATTGCAATGCCTGATAGTTTTTCAATTGAACATTGCGAAATTGTTTAGACTATCAAGTATGCAGAAAAGGCTTTTGTAGGGAAAAGAGGGGAATGTGTGGTTTAGACTATTTGCATTCGCTATAAATGATTACGATTGTGCTGGCCGGAGAATTTTAGTTGTCAGAATTTATTGGTCATGTCACATGATAGTAGTTTGCTGTATAAGGGGTACCGATACAACGGAGTTTGCTTAGTATGGAGTTCCAATTAAATAAGCGGATCTATAAACCAAATTTTTACAATGCAACAAATATACTATTACTGCACATTGGGTTTACTTACCAAGCATTAATTTATCAGGCCTGTAATAACCACTTTACTATTACTATGGCAAAGATACCGGCTTGTGTAATAAAGAACACACGATTGTAGAAAATATAGAATCCATTTATGTATAATTAACCAATTATCAAATATCATCTCCCGATGAACCTTTCTGTAGAAAGTCAAGTCTTTGATACTGAAGTGGTTAATAATAAAATATCATTATTTCATAAAATGGTCGTGTATATCTTGAACCTCAATATTTACTAGGAAGCGTTGAATACTGAAATAACGTTTAAGTTGTCTCATTTGCGAGTGTCGCTGACAAGTGAATTGTATCATATCAAATCGAGATGTTAATCTGAGAATGTTATTAAAGTAATTATAATTATTGCTCTGCATGTCATTAATACACTGATTGTTGCATGAAAAAGCTACCGGCTATTTACATAGCAGAAGGATATTACGAATAGATGTTTAAAGGCGGAAACATTTTTCGAATTAAAGTCCTCCATGATAGAGGTTATATTTCGCGAATATTACTTGCGTATCAATAAGGAGTGTGTCTTTCTGTTGGATACCTCAATGATAACTGCGGCTATGCGGTAAACCCAGTTTATTACAAATAAATTAACTCTGAACATCCACCACAATCATGTTCAACTATGCTGTCTAAGAGGTTATTATATTTATAATTAATAATATGAAAAATTCCTTCTGAAAAACATAGAAACATATCCAATTACATATAACCGGATATATAAATTAGGACGACAATGGTCGTCAGAAGCTCGATGGATAATTGCATATGTGTTTTAAAAGCATCATTACTGATGCCACCGCTACCACTACCACTGCTTCCACTTCCACTGCCACTTCCACTTCCACTTCCACTTCCACTGCCACTGCCACTGCCACTGCCACTACTGCTGCTTCCACTTCCACTGCCTGGAGCACACTTGAAGGTAGATGTGCAAACTTCGTAAGAGTAGCAGCAACCACTGCCACAAGGTATATCTTTAGAAGTGCATGGAATGTCGCAGCCGTTAGGTAAGCACGTCACGCCTTTAGGGCAACATCCAACGTTATTTTTGCATGGAACTTGGCTTGCATTGGCGCATGTACCAGCGCTTTCCAAGAAAGAAAGCGCAGCATATTTATTAAGCTCTCTTGCTTCAAGATGTACGGTATTAGATCTGCTCTGTAGCTGGGATGATGTCGCGGAAGCAGAGATTACTGCAGTGAGAGCGAGGAATAATGTTAGAAGCTTCATATTAGACGTCAAGCAGGATTGATGTAATATTTAGGATGTAGAGCGGGGTCACGATACGATTTTAAATAAAAAAATCCAGTTCAATTTGCAACATTGCCGATGGAATGACGAAAATCTAGGCTGAGTTTGTGTCTGCATTAGTATTAGAACCAGAGCTCTTTGCATTACGGGGGACAGATAAAATCTCGCCTCTGCTGTGCGGATAATACATCGACTTGAAGATTGTTGGTTGCCCTATGCCATAAACAAATTCCAGGAGACGCCACAAAAGTATAATGTTTTGAACTGTAAAGCCAATACGGAAAATGGAAACTTCGCCGATGTACGCACTGTCTCACTGGTGAACCACTGAATTTTCGATTACTAATTCCTTACCATTTTGCTTTGTACAGATTTACCGCGAAATATAAACAAGGGAACAAGGGAATATTCGACGCAATTCCTGATGGCGGAAATAACCACTCTGCATGGCTACAACTATTTTTACCCCTGTCACAAATTAACTGTAACCCATCGATTTACTATTTATGTAAATAACGTAAAGATTGGTATCCGATCACAAACCCCGATCCGATCTACATCCCACCGCTGCTGCAGGCGTCGCTACGGATATATTTGTAGTACGCGCCCCCCTTGATTTGAGATTGGTCAGGCAATATGCGGTTTTTACGAATGACTTAATTATCACCTCACCCTATTGAGTGTTTATCTATATAGTGTAGTGTGAGTAGATAGGTAAGTCAGCAGTTGTATATTAATATTTCAGCATACCGTGCCAGTTGCTTTGATCAAACCGTCAGAAGAGAAAAGTGGTGGCTAGCCGGTCTGGCCGTAAACCTTTGCTTGGAAATTTTTGTTTCATTTCTATTTTCTTCTTTTACGTGTAGTGATGAGTACGAGACCTTTTGAATTTAATTTTAATAGTGAGAGTTTTTGTTTTTTTTCAAACGAGTCAGGAAACTGATAATAAATTCTGCTTTACGCAAACAGATATGCAGTATATCCAGTATATTTAGGAAATGTTATTAATGATAACATATAAGATGACGAATCATTGAGTCAGTTTGTAGTTAATATTAGATAAGTACTGCATTTAACTTACTCAATATTAATATACACTTTAGGAAATATGCCATTTTTTAGCGACTATTCGAACCTCGGTCTCTAACTTTTATTATTCACGAGGAAAAATGGAAAAATGGTTATCACATGTTTGTCACTTGGAGAGAAATTTGTTTTCCCCATCAAGTTTGCGTAGTGATTAATATTCGTAGTATTCACTTTTCTATAGTGGCAGTGAGAAAGTTGTCCAATAACTAAAACTAATACAATTTTTATCGGGTGCGTGTTATTCCTATGCCTCAAATAATTCTTGAGGCTTATATCTAGAACGGTAAAATGTTACAAACATTGGAGCGCATACAAGTGATTGGCAAGCAGTGCATATACCATATTAATATGTACAGTTAATTAAAACCGTAATAACATGTGGTCATCTTTTCGAGTACGCTCATTCGGTTATTGTTGCTTTCAATATGGCTATATCGCTATCCAATATTTTTTTCCCACTATTTTCGCTATTCATCAAGTGAGGCATGTGGTTTTGTTTGATTATACAGTGAACTCCCTCTAAGTCGGGGAACTTACTTGCATTGTGCATTTAGAGAACGCCAATCATTTTAATTTCACGTGACATCTATGGTATACTATACCCTGCATTTATAGAGGTTCACTATACTCGATAGTCGTTTATTTTATTTTTGAATTTACAACAATCTCTTAATTGTTTAAAGTTAAATAATAATAATAATTACATAATGTATTACAGTAAGAAAGCGGTAGACCCAAGTTACGTTTTGGATCAAACAAAAAAATAAAAAGTCTGTCATTAAAAGAGTTAAACGAGGAAATGTAAGATAATAATTTAAAAGTACATAAGTTTTCATTATTTTTACTGAATCGCAAACGTGCTGCGGTCCATTAATTTTCTATAAATACACGCAGACTGCTCAAGGTGAACAGGGTGAGCGAGGCCTGTTATGGCATACTGTTATATATTACGCATAACAGCTAGAGTAAAACGGTCTTCCCACATTAACGGAAGAGGTAATTGAAAGTTAGTGCCAACATAAAAAAGATACACACATAGTAGCGGTGGCATTTGTGGTAGCAGTTGTTCATTCAGTAGTGACAACTATTCGCTGAGCTTCTAAAAATGACATTGTCATCCTAATTATACGCTTGGTCGTATGTAACTGGATATATTTGTTATGTCCATATTATGTATATTATTAATATTTAGACAGCATAGTTGATTGTTGGAGACGTGATTGTGGTGGATCTACATATAATAGGACGCTGAAGGATGACTCATTCACAATGGAAGAATGAGATTAATGATTTATATGTGGTCAATTATGCAAATGCCAATTTATTGCGAAAGTAAAAATCAAGAATAGACCCGTGTACTAAACCATTCAGGCGAATATAGTAGAAATATGTTTATTCCTCGAAAAAAGCGTCCTTTCTCTTAATTATAAGATCGTAATGTGTTTACACAAAATAATGCAATAGGCACGGGTTTAACTTTATTGCCGATAATTTTAACATATTGCTGTTAGGATGACATTTCATGCATGCTAATGGGACAACATCTGCCTTTACTATCTTGACATGCAAAATCTCCACTGCCACTTCCACTTCCACTTCCACTGCCTCCAGCACCAGTAAAGTCAGCTGTGCAATATTGGGTAGAGAGGCAGCAACCAGCAGTGCATGCGTCGCAGCCGTCAGTTAAGCATGTCGCGCTTTTAGGGCATCCGCTGCCATCTGGACATGGATCATAGGTCGCAGGTAGTAACGTTTACCAACATGGAAAATCCAGTATATTTGCCATTAAGATATCTTGTTTCAAGATATGCGATCTTTACAGCCAGGATGATATTGCGGAAGCAGATTACTGTAATGAGAGCGAGCAACAGCCTTAGAATCTTCATAATGGACGTCAAGCAGAATGTTAATATCTGGATGTAAAATGGTCATGACACGCAATTTAAATATATAACTTACAAAGCACTGCACTGCATTTTACGAATCAAAGAAATATTTGGTCATTATTACGTGATAACAAAATATGGATGACGTAATAATCTGTGTCATCCTTAATCGTAGCAATTGAGCGAATTACCTCCAACAAATGCACTTATCAGCTTTCCCAATCGAGCTTCTTATCGACATTTTATCGCTACTACCTTCACCCTGTCTCCAACATGTTGTTATGCGTGTTAACCGCAAATTTAGAATAATAGCCCACAAGCTGTTGACTGCCCGGGTGGCTCAAGCATTTAATAGTCAAGAATATGCTTTATCGGTAATGGTAGAATAGTCATTCTTTCACACATGGGAGGCGCTGATTCACGTTAACGTTAGCCAGCTTTTCATTCCCTACAAGTTGCAGACATGGATTGAAGATAACGAAGAACAAGATACGCATCAATTATCGGGCAACGATTTTCGATTTTTGTTCATGGAGAATGCTCCACGATGCCATTTCGCAATAGCAAGTGAAAAATTGCATACATGCGTATTTTCGCCCAACAGATCCGTAAATGCTGTTCTCCATCTCCTTCGTATGGATCATCTTAAGCCTGACAAGCTCAGAAAAGTTGATATCATGACAGAAGGCAAGTTGCAAATTGCACCAGAAATGTTGCTACAAGTAGATCAAGCAGTATCCATTCGAATAGGTGGTGATGACGAAACTGAGATCATTGGAAAGTATCTGGGGGCGAGCGAAGATGGTTCACATAAAGTCCAGATTAATAAAATCATTGCTGGGGTGGAGTTAATGTTTCAGGAAGAAGAAGGCGTTGAAGTATATAACTTTGCGCGAGGTCAAGTCATCGTAAGGCATCAAGAGTAAACATACAAAATTAGTATTTCCTAAATCTCCATCTATATAGTTTAATTTTATACATTTCAACTTTCTATTTAAAAGCCGAGAGCAGCAAAATTTTGAATCCATGGAATGTAACAGGGATCTTTACATTATGTGGCGTAGTAAAATTTTGTGACGGGAGTAACAGTAAAGTTCAAGTTATTTTTTGCCAAAATATAAACAAGGCATATACCTGCGGAATGTGAATGTTACAAACTATTTTTGTGTCTTCGCCGCATCGTCTAGATAAACAACGTAAATACATTGTAACCCGAGGTTTATCTAGAGAAGGAGACGCCGAAACTAGCTAAATTCTAGTGTCGATTATTACCTGCTCTCCCGTGATAGTCGGCACGACACAATAAAGAGACAATCATGTCTACTACCATATTCAAGAGAAAAAATATCTGTCCACAAGCCATTTATTTTTGATGTAGTATTGTAGTGCTTTGCATATTCTTGACCTTTTTTTACAGTATCAGATAACAACACTCTTTTTTCCATCCGAAAAATTATGATAGAGTTACGACTTTATTTTCAAGCATATAATTGTTTTGATTTGCAAGTAAATTGCGTTTTTATTTACGAGTTAAATAAAAGTTTATTCGTAAGCCATCACCTTTTTTGACACTGTATAATTCTCAAGACTTATACTACGCCGATATAAAAACATCACCGCTTGGACTGTAAAAATAATTAATCTAAATATAATGTTAGGTATTAATGTGGTATCGATAACGATAAAATTGATACCCGTATCCAATTTAGTTAATTCACAAATGCGGCAGAATACAAAAGGTGATTGTGCTAAGCCAACATAGAGTATATCTGTGGACAGGTCTTCAGAAATGCACAATGGTAGTTATATAAAGACTAGCTATATTTTAGCCTTAAGGTTTTAAGTGCATCATAATAAAACATAGTGGGCAAATCTATCGTCTGTAAAAAAAACTTCAAAGGCCGCGTCGAATTGTGTTTTTTCCAACTTGCTAATTATAACCAATGTTCTCGTAGTAGTAGTAAATTTGGTTTCGTAAGTGTTGAACAAATAAATACGAGTATTTTTTAGTAGAAAATTGACGACGTTTAAGCCGTCTCGGAAAGCTCAGAGTTAAATCTGGTTGCAATTAAGTAGACACTACGGTGTCAAGCTAGAGAAAAAACGTTTAATTGATAGACAACGCACGCGTTGAGTTTATACCTTATTCATAGAAAAAGCACGTAAATGTGCAAATGCGTCACAATCCTCTCTGATCGAGATCGTGTCGCTGATGCTATGTGCAATTTTTTGTCAGTTCGACCAGTCATAGTTTGTTTGCTCCAAGTTCTTTATACGTAAATCTCTTGTTCTCGATAGGCTTGTCAGAAAGGTTGTCATTTAGAAATTAGCCACTCCTCCAAGTAAGCCATAAACAAAACCAAATTGTTAAAATACTAGCTAAAACATATTCTTTCCCGATAAGCTCAAATAAACCCCCTGATAAAAGTTAAAACAGATATTGCATCAAAAAGTTGAGCTGTTGGCAAACGTTTTTAAACCTTGTTATAATGTTCGTTTTTAATCTGCTGGCTATTAAGTGCCGATAATTAAAATATATTGAACATAGTAACAGATTGGGTTCATAGACAAAGACAATTGAAGGATTAGCCTAAATTTGAGAATATTCAGTCAATTTGAACACGGGCGCGACCATCAATTAAGTCTTCGCCTAAAATTCCCGATTACTTAAATAATTTTTGAATACTTGCGGAATGTTCAAAGTAAAGTTAGCGCCAACGAGCACTATCGGGTTAGGACAAAGTAATATAGACATGCAGACGTCTATTTTGCAGTTAAAATAAAGTTAATGTCAAAGCGGAATGGAAAAGCGAAATGGAGAATCAGAGAGTGTGCTACCGATAGACGCTGTTTTTACAAGCGCTATCTATACTAATTAGGGATGGTGAATTTGTGCTCCGACTTACGCGTGAGAAGCATATGCATGCAATCCCGCAGTTGTATACGTCGTATGCACCCCAGTCTGTCAAAACTTGACGTAGTCAACTTTTACTTACTTGAGATTTTGATAAACGAGAAATATGTCAAAAAGTCTTGTAGATAGTATCTTGGAAAATCTGGTTAAATAAATAAATATATATAAATTATATATATATATCTCTCTTTTTTATTTATTTAGGGCATTTTTGACAATAAGCCACATAACCTTTTTGAGACAAGAAATCTTGCGTGCTTTAGAACGAAGGGTTAAAATGGTAATGATATCCACGCACAGACAGAACGCGTGATGGATAGAATCGACGCAATTAAAGTAACGAGAGATGTGTCATTAAAGTCCCCGGCATACATACGACATTTTTCTTATATGCTGGGGGAAAAAAAAGAGGGCTATTCGCCAACTTTTGAATCTCAAAATAATACATCAAACGATTAAAACGTATATATATATAATTAAGGGAATCATTGTTTTATCGACGTATAATTACCATCACTTGACTTGGTCAAATGAAAGAGGAGAAAAATAGTAATAGCAAGATTAACCAAAATGTTTGACAGAGATGCTCAACCTGCGTTCTTCTGTGCAAGCCGTGACACAAAATGATTGACAGATGGTATGTCTTCGAAGAGTACAGCTGACAACAACTTGTCATCCGATACTATAAAACCATCGTTTGGGTTAAAAGTTTTCGAGATACTTTACCGATCATGAGTATGAATAGCAAAAGTGTGATAAACTTAAAACAACTCTAACCTAATCGCAACAATCGTAACGTTAGTAAGATATAATTATAATACAAAATTTAATATTTAATGGTAACCAAACAATGCGCACTCATTGTATGCAGATTTATTTTGCTGGTCCCTTAACGTTAATGACATTTTATACAAGATTGTTAGATGGCTTCCTTCGTATAGACTGGAGGTATGATGAGCCATGATGAGTTGTTGTGAGTAATAGCGAAATAGACCATACATAGCGAGCAAAGTGAGAAGATAGTAAGGTCACTTCAACAAAGGTACAGTACATGCCCCGCATTCTATTGATTGTGTAAAGTATGCTGTGTCCGATTGTTCTGTTACACTCGAATGATCGCACATTCCATTTCTATAAATTCACAGACTCACCCCAATCTTTTATCTAACGAAGAAGAGTAATATCGTCTTCGCTCGCAGAGAACTGCCCAACACATAAAGGACTATCATCTTATATATACTAATAATACAAAATAATTATACAAAATAATTATAATATCACCTGCAATGTCTCGCCATCCTGTAATTCAAGACGCCAGATACCGACGGTCTTATAACGGTCGAAACAGTAAACGACATGATTCTGGCTTTCTCTTAATGTCATCTGATGCAGTAGAAGGTGGAAAGGGTCGGCCAGCTACGGTAGTAGGCCTAGGAGACTCTGTGGGGGTTCTTTCGGTCCAAGAATTTCTATATTTGAATCCTAGGAAGCATAAGGAGCAGCAACAGCAGCATCAGCATCATCAGCGGGACTCATCGAGTGATAGTGATAATACGACGAGGAAACCAAGACGTCGTTCGTCGTTTAAAAGAGTAAAGTTGGCAGTCAAGCAATTTTTTGGTATCGGAAACGAACGGCCTAGACACCGGGAAGCTCATCATCAAACGGGACAGACAGGGCCAGAATGAGTCCTATAAACACAGACATAGAATTGGTCCCTTCAGTAACGACTATAGTGTTGCTTATCCTGTACATATTGACAATTAATAAACCCATATATTAAATCTGTTATTACTGCAGCCTATCTTTTAGATATATGTTTAAATTTTCTTATCTACTAATTGATAACGCATGTCATATCTGTCATATCTTGATTGACTGCCCTGCTGCATGATGTAGCGACATTTGATTTTTTGCTGACAAATGATCCCAAATTCTGCTGTGATCTGTACTTTGTTTCACCTTAGTATCATTATTATATCCCTAGTTTTTGGCATTTTATTAATTAATAACAGTAATAATAACACCAACACCTTCACTATTTAATAAATCGGTGTTCTTAGTCTCAACGAAGACAGAAAGACAGCAAACCGTGTAAGCGTCCTAGTGTAAAGATATAAATGTGAGGGCTCATAATAGTCGTGTGAACAAATGCAACCTTTTTCCCTCATGATCTCATCAATGTCTGCGCAGGTGTTACAAACGTTTTCGTATTTATAACAAGATTCCCGTACTTGGGTGTATAAAAAAATACATTATACTGCGATTAAAAGTATTCTACAGTATATGTGTCATTGTTATCGTGCTCTTACATTTTAATTTGGTTAAACTCAGCCCCATTATTGTTTACGGTAATAGATCGGCATATATTGCATACTGCCCATTGAAATGTCCT
>CAJVPI010001704.1:0-10337 GCA_910592345.1 Paraglomus brasilianum
TCAGGTGTATCTTGCTCAACGGGTATATCGCTAACCGAAGTATCTGCGAATAGTCTGTAAGCAAGCTATCTCAGACGACAACCCGGCAAGTATCAATATTCAATGTCGATTAATAGAAAGAAAATAAAATATGGATAGTATATGATTAAGTATCAAAAGGAATTCACAATAATTTTATTTCCTTGGATAGGCACAAATCCGTGGATTATTAGATCAATTATTTTAAAACAATGTATCAAACCGAACAACAAACTAACAACATGAGGTTTTGATGATGAGAGAAGCGCTACTTATATAAGACTTTTGCCAGCAAAATTAGTGACGAAAAATTACTAGTTTTGGTCTTGTCCTGCCACCAAAAAGAGTGACGAAAAATTACTAAGTTTAGCTATTGTTTGTATCTTGTACTGCCACCATTTTCCGTGACGAAAATTTACTACATCTGAACTCTAGTGTGACAGTACTAAAATTAGATTGTTGCGGGTGGTACTTTGACTGCGGCGGAAGATTTTATCACCTGACTTAATCGACTGCGTCATCAGACCAACTCGTCGTAACAGTGCACGTTTACTGTTAGCAGACTTTGCCGAGGTAGATCTTTTTTTGAGATGTGAATGTCATTTTCATGTCTATCATTACATCTCAGCCATATTATTTTCTACGTAATATTTGATTAACCGCCTATTAGTTGTTTTCAACAATTGGATGAGCGATTAAAAATTATTCACTATTTCTTTGTGTATTATTAGCTGTTCTAAAATAAATTTTCTAGTGCGTCGTTGTTGCCGAACAAAAGTGTCTATTGCTTTGGAGGTTGAAATAAGCCGGATAAGTCGGCTTACGGAAGTTAGAAAGAATAGTTAAATGATGAATAATTCTGAAATATTAATATGTAATACTAATACTAAAAAATATGTTCGAATGTTGAAAATCTCGTCATTGAAGTGTCGCGTCAAGACAATATTTATCTGCACAACTGTTTTACATCAACAATCATATTACTACTTATAGCACTTCCACTAATTGCTTTATTTCTAGTGCTTACTCCTACCCAGCCCAGTAGAACATTTTTGGACATTTTGAGGTTTCGAGGTCTTTATTTAGGCAGTTTTTTTTTTTGGACATTTTGAGGTTTCGAGGTCTTTATTTAGGCAGTTTTTTTTTTGGACATTTTGAGGTTTCGAGGTCTTTATTTAGGCAGTTTTTTTTTTTGACATTTTGAGGTTTTTGTATTTAACAATAGTTGATTAAAAAATAATTTAATTCATATTTAAATAAAATATGCGGCTTACATAATTCTTATGGTAATACAATAGGACTGCTACAGGTAAATTCTACTGTTTTAAATTATCGTCTAATTTACGCGTATGAGCTTTAACTAAGATCTTAATTGCATGAATTTGGACTGTTATGTAACACAAATATGACGAAAATTGTGTCATGTAAACTAAATAACAATGTTTTTAGGAAACCATTATAAGAATATTTATAAATTGAAGATACAAGTATCGATTTTAAGGTATTGTGTATGTACGATAACATACTTATATTGACACACTTGATAAGTTAGAGGAAGCGCATACACTGGGAAATGTATAGTATAATAGAAGAACAAATAAGCAAACGATGAAAAGAGTATCATTTTTGGATAAGATATGGAAAATATGAGTTATCAGTTTAAAGTTACTATGGCGGTATACTTTATTACTAAGTTAAAGAAGCGCATGTGCTGTCGGGAAAATATATAGTTTACAGTATAAGAAGTGTAGTACGGCCAATGAAATTAATAGGGTTTGTGATTTTCAGGAAATGTAAACGGTATCAATTTTTTATAGTGTTGTACATATTTACGCGTTCAAAAGTAATAAAATAAGATTCGATAAATAACGGAGAGCATGGCTGATTAAATCCACAAGTTATGATAAAGTATGAGGGCAATCGCGTGTATTAAAATGAGGGATGGGTTTATAGTAGATGTTCATATTTGGGTATGACAGGACAAACACATTTATAAGTGGACACCAATGATTGTTAGGAGAGGACAAATCAGCTGTTGCAGAAATGCGCCAATAATGGTTGAATAGAGTGAAATATCCTTCTATCCCCACTTGAGCGATAGATATTCCACACTAGCAGAACGACTGAGGTATTGGGGGCAAGTGTAATGCATGTTCGTTTATTGGAATTTGATTTAATCCACCGCAAGTTGCAAGTTTGCTGGTCAGGTGTTTCATTTCTCGTACTGCTCCCGGCAGTCGATTGATTCTATAATATCGCCTACATCGTGACAGGAATCACAACATTATGTTAACTTCGCCAACGAACAAGTTCCCAAAAGAAAGTTACGATTGGCTCAACGACTACATTCTCTTATAATAACTTATTAGAAATTAGTGGGACAACAACTGGCTCAATGAACGGGATAATGACTGTAAGTATTCAATCTCGATGGTGACCGAGCGGGTGGCAACGAGATGGAAATACTAGACTAACTGATAAACTGTATTAAGTTCTGTCAATTATGAAAATAGCTTGGCTCGTCTGGATGATGACACTTGAGCAGTGGTACTACCACCACCATTAACAGTAGCAGCAGCAGCAGAAGCAGCAATAGAAGCTCTAATGTTGTGAGCCTAAACAAATAATCACGGCTATCCAGTAGATCTTTTAATGAATCACGGTCGATACCTTTTGTAGTTCCTGAGTTCTGGGGGGAATGGTACTGTACGCCCGAAGAGTCCTTTAGAACCATTACCAATGTATTAAGACGTCAATGCGCTTCAAATTCCTAGAATCACAATCAATCGTCTGACAGAACGTTTAGACGTACATACGAAAGAATATCAGTGGTCTTTGCTCCAGCCTTTTCATCGAGAATGTCCTTTTTACTTTTCCAAATCATTGGTATCGCAAGATGGACTGGTCCATCCGACTTCGACGGGATTCGAAAACTTTGATTCATTGAACGAACCAATGTTTGACAAAATGGAGCCGCAGAGGCAACAGATTTAGCAAAGGCTCTAGTACTAGAATCAAATTTTTCTTTGCCTTCTTTAAACTCAGTTCATAACCACATTATAATCACACATGCAAAGATAAAAACTGCTTTACAGAAGGTTCTAGATTCAAATTATTTTGTAACATTTCTAAATATAAGCTGGAATAATATAGAAGATACAGGAGCAACAGCATTGCAAAAACTCAAATTCTTCCTACATCTCTAAATTTTTATAAGAATCAGATAGGAGCAATAGCTTAGTCAAATTCTTCTTTAATATTTCTAAATCTCCAAAATAATCAGATAGGAGATACAGGAGCAACAACTTTGGCAAAGGCTCTGGAATCAAATTCTTCTTTAATATCTCTAAATCTTCAATATAATCAGATAGGAGCATCAGCTTTGGCAAGGGCTCTGAAATAGAAGATAGGAACAGCAGCTTTGACAAGGCTAAACTAGCTGATTCATGTGTTGATTCGATTAAATTAATTTATAAACTCTGTAGAATATTATTCCATTTTGTATCATAAACTGTTCTTATTCTATGATTTTTTTTTGGCTGTTACTTTTCACTCACTTTTTGACAATGCTGAGGTTTTTTATTAATATTGGCTAGTGTCAAGTTAATTGCCACTGGATACTGACTAGTTGAAGATTTTTGTAACTCACAGACTCCCACAATAGGAATAGTCATTTGCTTCTCTTGCCAGTTGGTTTAAATATATATATATAAGAATGGATATCATGTACAAAAATGCATTTTTATTTTGTGATATAGTTTGAAGATTAGTGGAATCTAATTGTACATTCGACGAACTATATGCAATTCGCCATTAAGAGATGTGAAAATGTAATGTGATATCAAAAAATTATTGACCATCTGGATTTTACGCGAAAAAATTAGCTGACTTTTGGGAAGGAATGTGTCGCGTCAACATATAAGTCAACTATAAGTACGCTTATTCGAATTATTCAATGTAAACCATATTATCGCTTTTTTCAAAATTCTCACAACATTTTGTCACGACTTTTTTTGTGAAAACAGTGATTATTATGATTACTAAACCTTTCTGAAGAGTAAAAGATGCTACTTAATATAACTCTACCTCTTTGCTTAGCGCAAGGCAAGAAAAGAAAGCTCGCGGGTTGGGTTGTTACACCAGCGATTATTACCGATTATGAGACATTTATATATCTGCTCCATTCAGAATTCAATGGAATAGGTAATGGAGCTTGTACTCCATTGACTCAATTGTGGCACAGTAATATATTACCATTTAGAGCATTGGACTGGAGCAATGTTCCAGTAGGTCATTGGAGTACAATGTGTCAAGGCTGATTATAGCTGATTATGAGGCGATTCTATTGGCTGAAATTGTTTCATTTTCATTTTCATAATGTTGGACGGGATTTACATAATATAAATGACAATCATACTATTTTGAAAGTGCTATAATATTAATATGTTTGATTGACACAACGATTAATTAAAGATCGGTGTGTCTGGCCACGGGCAATGGCCTGCTCTGTAGTGAATTCTGATTTATTTATCTAGTTCAATATATCAAAGACGTATTATTGTATGATCTCTGAACAATATTGTATGAATTTATTTAGGAGGAGGCAAGGTTTTTAAACCTAGGATGGATAAACTAATCTTCAATTTGTTGACAATTTTTTTGTCGCTAATACACATTTTGCACTATAAAGATGAAGACTCGACGTGCATAATTTTATCTTCTCCAATCCATTAAATAGTTTATATATAGTAATAGATTTCGTAGTCAGAAGCTTTAGTTGCTAGCTAACACTAGGTTCGCATTGCATTTAATATCAAGTTTGACAATACTCTATAGTATCACGTTTCTAGTTGGGTTTCATTATTCAACCGAAAGTTATTTGAAAGGGTTAAAATCATTGCAAGTTAAAGAATTACATTATCTTTTCTACTGTCTGATTCCAAAACATGTACCAACAGGACATATCCACCGAGTCGAAGAAATAGAAAGTCGTAAATACATAGGTATTAGTTGATAAGAGAACAAGGGGTAGGGCAAACGGTGAATAAACTGTCTAACACCTCACACTGCAATGCATTAAACAAATGACAGAGAATTGCACCGCTGAATTAGAGACCGGTTGAATGAAGGTAAAGGAGGAGGGAATGAAGCTAAGACGCGTTAAGATGATTCCGCATCAACGAAGAAAAAATCTGGATTTGAGAGGCGAGAGGGAGACGGTTGGGGTGACGTAGAAACACGTGTATGGTCGCTGGGGATAATGGATCGTTCTCTCTCTAATGCAGTTGTTCTTGTAGCATCCTCCACATCTGTTTTAGAATGAGAAACAGAAGAGATAGATGCATAAACACCGGTAGTATCAGCAGCCACTGTTCCAGAATTCCCAGTACATCCTCCCAACCAGCTGCTAAGTCTATTCGGAAACCGATTCTCGTTCAATCCTTCCAAGTAAGCTGACTCGACCATATATTCCCTCATAAACAATTCCAATCTATCCAACCGCTCTTGCAATTGTTCCACTGATTTCGAGTCTTTCGATCGATACGAGCCTGCCGGTAGAACCGTTGATGACTTGGAGGAGCGTAATGGAATAACTGGAAGTGATTCGCGGAGCTGCAAACGTGTCTGTCGAATAAAGCAACAGCAGTAGAAGTGAATACAACCCCATGGACGTAGCGAATCGCTGCCTGGGAAAGTGGGGGAGGTGATAAATATGGATATACTAACCATAAGCAGGCGAGGATAATAAACTTGTCTACAAATCAAAGTTATTTACCAAACAAAATGGCATATAGTCCTACAGCGAGGCCCCATGCACCGCCAAGTAAACCGATTGAGCTGATTACCTATATGAATTGCGTATCGACGTTATTATGTTAGATTACTCATCATGTCAGTGGATCGGATGAGAACAATCGAACTTACTGTATGTGGTCTACGTTTTCAATAATGGTAAACGGCATTGGGTATCGATAATAAATATTAACCATTAGTCGACCATCATCATTGTCAACGATAAGTTTCAAACATTTCTCTGTACTCGCCTCTGCTCAATCTCAACCCTGACAACGTTGTTATTGACTTTTAAAAACAATGCTCCATAAATATTAGCATCTAAATCAGAAATATTCAATGGTCCGCCCTCTACAAATAACGAGAATTTTAACATATTAGAAAGATGTCGACGAATCTGTTGCACCTTCTTAGTCTTTTCACTCACGTATTTTAGTAGTAATGTAAGGCACGCGTATATTGTTAGACAGCATGCCAAAGGCTGTAAAAGCATTTCTCCTGATTACGTGTCTCTCGCTGCGAGAATATTCCACTATATTTGCTTGCTGATAAAATAGAAGATAGATCGACATTGCATTAAAAGAGTTGATTAACGATGGATAGTATCTGTCGACTTCTTTGGCGGTTTCATTGTACTCCGTGCTAATGAGTTCTTATTGCAGTGGAGAAAGAACATGAGATAATGATCAAAACTTTGATAATGCTGCTTTCTAGAATCCTTTTTTTCAAAATTATGTTTACCAGTGTCATATATAGTTGCAACCAACTCGGGCACAGGCGAACTGTTGTTGAAATTTGTATCATTCACAGTATACGCCAAGGAATATATTACATCCTTTGTTACTTGTACACCATTGGGAATAAAGCAGCCTGAATATCGATTTGAGCTTACGATAAACGTGGGCTGTTCAACATGCTGCTGACTGCAATTTTGTGCAACATCCACTATTAAAGAAAAGCTGGTTGATTGATTGATCGAATTTCGTTGATCGCTTGATCATAATACAATTGAATTACTTACTATTATGTGATTCACAGTCGATAGTGAAGTTGTATGGAAACTGAAAACACACGGATGGGGGTGGAATATTCATCTCCCATCTCAATTCGGTTTTAATAGTTGGGGCACCATTGGTGATACCAATTAGAAGAATAATCGCATATGTCACCAATAAGGCAAGAATAAAGATCATGGTGATAATACGACATCGTACGATAGATGTTGGCTCAGTATTGCGATGTCCGTAGAATAAGTGTTCTAAGCGCATATCCAGTGGCGAGTGACAGCAATGAATCTTGGGGATCCGCCCCCAGTATTAAATAGAGATACTTGATGCTAAATAAGGAATCTATAAATAGAAATTAAGGGTATGATTAGTCACAAATTTGTATTAGCGTCAACCATTTTTAGGTCTACTGAGTGTCCGAGTGTGAAGTTTCTGGGTTAGACTACAAGATGTTATTGGCAGTCATTTTCAAGGAGACAGCAATAACGTAGACCTTAGGCACCATATAAATTATTGTCGTCACATCAGTTTGATATATCTGGTTTTGTCTTTTAATCTTGTTTTTCACGTCCATTGCCGGATGTCTAGTTATAATAGTATTTGCGATAATTTTAGTTTTTGCTTTCGCTACGATCGAGATTCCTTCACGTGCATTTTCTCAAACAATTTCCGACACTTCCCACACACAGGTCTCACAAAACTCGATACAGTGGCTCGGCTGCCACCTTTGTTATTTGCTTGGTAGTTCAATGTCGTTACTTGCGATTACTCAACGGTTACAACAAGTACTGCTTCCGGTTACTCAACTGTCTATCTAATAGACGCAATAACAGATTACAGTTGTTCCTCGTTTGTAACCCACACCTTTAGCGTTCAATCGTAGGTGTAAACGCAAAACTCCTCGTTTGTAACCTCTATTGTAACTTAACCCATCCTCAGACATATCCCAGCTTTGGGACTGGACGGATTTCTCTATTATATCGCAGTATAAATTTCCTCATCCCTATTCCCATATCCTATGGTAATCATACTCCCCTCAGTAATTTATTTGTTAATCGTGTTACGTAAATATCATGTTATTTCTATCTATAGTCACCTTGTTAATTAGTACATTATTATTGTTATTATACGACCTGAGAAAAGTGGCATGTTTACATGACCTGAGTGTTATATTAATATGACCTGATCTTTTAATCTGACATGATGCTCAATTCTCGTTTGATTCAATCTGTTGCAAGTAGTAAGCAAACAATCACTTTTTGATTAGCTCATATAACTCGCCACTTTTCGTTAGTCTCAATTTCAATATAAGAGAGAAGTCCCTTTCTGTTTAACGTTACTAAGTTTGTTCATACAGTTATTTATTGAACAAATTTTAGAACAAAGAAAGAGAATTTACAACTGAAAACGATATGAGATACAAGTGTGATATAATTCGTCGTTTAGATGAAAGTTAAAGCGCCAAACTTTATTAACAGAGTAGTAAAATTCTTGTGCTACCAAACTAAAAAGCATATACTAATACCCAATTATATCCCACTTTAGATATATCCCCAAAAGTCTCGGTCCCAAATTGGGGATATAAACAAGGGATGACTGTATTCATAAAAATAAACAAAAAGTCGGATGATCTGGGTTTGGGGAGCGATTAATCTTTCGCGTAGGGGTGTTCTTCCGACCGGGGTTATTACCAGATTAGTTTCGTGCTGCCGCCCTTATTACGGTAGTAGTTGTTCAATTAAGATTGAATTCTAATCTACAAGTGGCCTATTTATTATAATTAAATTTGCGCACTCCTTAACTCCCTATCCGAGCTTCAATTACTCGTGATTCCAAATAAGGGTACCACGAACAACAATTATTCTATCGCAGAATCGAAGAGGAAATAAATCTATTTTAAATTAAACAGGACAGGCTTTCTTCGATTTGGTATTTCGACTAGTCGGGTTCCGTCACTTGTCTCTAAATAACTAATTATACAATTTTTGTTTCAATAAATAATTGTTCCTCAATTAAGAGTAATAGACCAACGGACAACTTATACAGCTTAAATGAGCAGTTTACAGCTTGAGTGAACCGTTTATTAGTGTGTCCGGTCAAATAATTAATAAAAGAAAGTAAAGTTTCGATTTCAAAAGGAATTGTTTATTTGATTATTATTCCGTGGAGTGGGAATTATTGTTCTAATAACCTGAACAACAAAATGAACAATATTTACAACATAAGAATTCGACGATGGGATAAGGGTTCGCTTATATACCTTTAGCGACACTCGAAAATCGAAACGGAGCTAAAAATAATTAATAGCAGCGAATTATTAAAATTATGTGCGCTAATTATTGACCAAAATCGGATTTTTTCGTGTTAAACAATCGTAATTTCTATGAAAAATTAATCATATTCTAAGTTAGCTAACGGCGTTTGTGTTGACACTCAAATTCGACACGGTGCATCTGACACTGAAAATGCGCGACGCTGTACTACGATTCTAAAATTAACATTGATCATGGGGTTTTGCTTGACTGCGGAGGAAAATTTTACCATGTGACTTGCTTATCTGAGTCTTCAGATCGGGCTTGCCGTAACAGTACAAAGACATAATATTTAACTTAGATTTTGAGAGACATATAATTTGGCATATGTTATATCTACAGTATATCTTTTTTGGTTGTTTGGTATAAGTTTGCTTATATAAGAAATTGACTTGTCAACTGTGGCCTTCTTTAGTAAATAAAAGCTGATAGAAAACCATTTCATTTTTATCAAAAAGTAAATACAGTATATCAATGACAGAAGCACATTGTAGTTAATCCGTTTCTATACACAGGTAAATTCAATAAGTTGGACACTTGATAAGTCAGATAAAATCTCTCTGCCACCTATTTAACATTTTCTCAATAAGTCAGACAACCAGTCATGTCTGACTTATTGAGTTTAACTATGTACGGTCAAACTCTTCTAAATGCATACTTTTGCTACACTCCTTACAAGTATATGCAATCAATTTTTATAATTTTGTATAGTATTTTAAATGCATATACACTACCTGGACAAAAGTATCGGTCACCTAACTTTATTAATCGCTCAAAAGTGTACATAATAATTGAGACTAAAATTTTTATGTTATAGTCTAACTTGTTATATTTATTTCTTCTGTAAGCAATATAATAAACTGAATTAATTAATTTTAATCTTTACTCTGAAAATGTCTGATTAACTGAAGCTAAACGTGGCCAAATTATTGGGCTTTTTAAAAGTGGTGCTACAAAACGAGCATATCTAAGACGCTTGGCATTCCTAGAACAGTAATAAGTAACACAAACAATTCAAAATTTTCTCAAAAAAAAAAGTCTCAGTTTTCACTGACGAAACATCCTTCCAATTGTTTCGTAACACAATTAAACACTGGCAAGGCCAATACGCCCAATGCCGAAAGATCGATGTAAAATTATGGCATGGGGTGGTTTTTGTGCAAAAGGGAAGACCAGTCTCTTTTGCTTCAGCAACATTATGGATGCG
>CAJVPI010001705.1:0-10334 GCA_910592345.1 Paraglomus brasilianum
ACAGCAACAACAACAACAACAACAACAACAACAACAACAACAACAACAACAACAACAACAACAACAACAACAACAACGGGATAGTCCGGTACTTATTTTGATTTACAATTTTTTATTTACAATGGTTCGCCTTTGATGCGAATGCAATTTCTCAAATAACTCTACCTTCTTCTACTTATGCCCTCATTTATTCTTCCATGGCTATTCCGAAACAACTCATCTTTGTTGCTTTCTTCAATTTCTAGTATTCTCTCTCAACCATGTCTTGGTCAACTCCAACGACACCATCTGCGACCACACCTACTTCCGTCTCCTCTCCTCACATTTCTTTCCATCCATCTAATTCCGACTACTCCATGCAACCATCTCTCCCTACCTACCAATTGTATCAACCAATAATTTCTATTCCCCAAATGTCATCTCGTAGAAACGGTGTTAATACGCAGATATTTCCGGGCGGAATGGGAGAATTTGTAAATATGACATCAAGAATGGTACCTCAACAACAAGGATTGTATCTGGCACAAGGTATGGCACAGAGTGGGGTTATTGACATTGATAAAAGGCCGCCAAAGTCAACGGAGTTGTTTGATCCTAATGGAAACGGACGGAGTATTTCGAATGCAGGCTCTGTTTCTTTATCGACTACTACAAGCCAGAGCCCAGTCGTCTCACCTGGGAATTTAGGTGTGTCGTCACCAACATGGTTAGCCACTCCAAACAACAAGCAAACCCCATCCAACAGCCTACTTCAGCCGCGGAGAAAACATAGTAACAGTAATACCAACAATAGTGATAATTATACCAACAGTAATGACAATACTAACACAACAAATGTACTCGATGGAAGTATGATGCGTTCACTAAGTCTGACCTCACCATCAGTAGGGCCTCAAGGGAGAAAGGAGTTTGGACAGATGCATAGCCGGTCGGCTTCGGCCTCGCCAGGTAGTGTTGGGAAGAAGAAGGAGCAATCAGGACTGTTGTTTGATTATTCGGCACAAGCACCCTATGAGGGTGTCAAGCCTAGTGACGGTGAGTGCTGTGGATGAATAGCTTGGTTGATGTTCGCAGAACTTTGGTCTGACGAGGGAGGAATCCAGCAATTATTTTATGAATGCGTTTAGATTATTATATTGCCGTTCGTTCATAATGCTCAATTGTTTAGCTTACATTTACAATTGCGCTAACATTAATACATCCTAATTTGTTCTCGTTGCAATCTATATTTATCTAACCTACTGCAGCCAACAAACCACCGCAACCAGGTCACATTTTAGAACTGTACGATTTTGCTGAAAGTGACTCACTTGAAGACGTCACTTTCTCAAACGCAACCATGAAACGCATTCCTCCTATGGTGCCGACATCTAAGAGACCCACAATTTTGGTGGTATTTAAGACTTCTCGCGAGGCTAACGAGGTCTTGCAAAGTAGACATGGAGAGAGGTTCAAAATTAAGATGTGGGCACCGTTACCGTTGCCCAAGAGCTCTGTTGGAAGTGTCACAAGTGGAAGTGGGGAATAGTAATTATTGTAAAGGATATTTGAGAGGGATGTACCGAAATGAACAATGATAGTGGAGTTAAAACCAACATAGAAAGAAGAACTAATTGCTGCGAAAAAAAATACTACGGGCTTCATGGGCGGCCATTAGTCAATATTTGAACATATTGATTGTTTTGGATTTCTGTAAATGAATTGATAGGCTCTTAGAATATTGGTTGATGATTGAAGTAGAGGAAGTTAGATTAAAAGCGAATAATTAATTTTGATGATTTCATTTCTCTTTTATTTTTGTTAGCATATTGTGTCTTTTTTTTTCTTAGACAATTTTCTGTTTCCCTCATTCTTTCTATAGAGAGCGAAAAAAAAAACACCAGTGGATTGAATTTATTGATCTAAGCCTAAAAGTCCAACTGATAAATTTTGTCAATTGTAAAATAAAGTTATTAGTTTCACACTGTCTGCCCAGTTATTTTTATTACGCTCTCGTCAAGTTTCTTTTTGTAAATTGAACCACCACGTCTAACGAAACTACGGCTGCATGATAAAAGATTAATGCTTGCTGACTCAAGAAAAAGAAAGGCGAATATTGTAATAAAGTTTCATGTTAGTCCGTCACAATAATTGAACAGTTACCAACATGAATAAATCAAGAAAAAACGTCCAAATTGGTCAAAGTAAGAGATACGGCTTCTCCAAACTCTTCTTGAATTGGAGAACTACTGAGTAGGTAAATATCCAAGTCTATTATTGCAAAATAAGCTGTGTTGATAATAAAGACTATAATAAAGTGGCCTGGGTAGCATTAACAACTCTATTACAATAATCCCGAATTACATTTGGTTCAATGGAATATTAAATAAATGCCCTATCAAGAACGCATTAACGCTCGTAATGTGAATTGTCAAGTCGATTTCTTTATTTAAATCCTTTATTATTATGAAGGCCATGTTGCCCACCAACCTCAAGTGGATGGCAACACGTAACCAATATGTTAGAATATATGCAATAGATCTTAACAGAATGCTCATCTTACGATCGTGAACTGTGGAACCGAAGCTTCCTGCGTTATCTGGATAACTTGTGCCATAAAGAGTTATTACTGAAACGTGGCTCCAACGATAAATCTTCAAGGTGGAGGGCTACTGATCCGGATGCAGCGATTGTAAAGGCGAAGAGTAAATTAACAGACGGATACTTGGACTATCTCATTGCAGGGAATTTTGTTCCAAGGTGATGACATTCCAATCCATACCACTGCAGGGAATTTTTCAATGGCTCAAATACGCTACAGGGTACAGAAGCAGTTATTACAAACAACGGACAGTCAACTACATAGGTGCTCCGTTACGTGAAGTGTAACTTGCCGACATTAGATTGGATTCGTTAAATGCGACACTCACATTCTTATGCTCGCAAATTGGTCGACGTTTCACATTCATGAGTTATCTGCGAATGGTGTTTTTTTATATATGATCTTTCTGGTATTGGCATAAATGCCATTAGCCCAACTAAATTTTAACCATTATCTGCAATAGCTCAAGCATCAATTCTCTTTATCAGTTATTTCTTCGCCCGAGAATCTTAGAATCCAGTGCATATACTTGTTTGTTATTATAATTATAATTATATTATTACTTTTACTAATGCCGTTACTATATAGTACTATTATTATCGTCCCTTCTCTTTTTCTTCGAACATATCGATAAATCTTTCTCTAGCAATACGACGTGTTGCATCTTGCAAGGATTCCTTTCCCTTTTCATCACCAGATAGCTTTATTGTTCCGCCAGCACCAAGTCCTCTACGTCCTTCATTAGATGTAGCTTCTATAGGATCTAATATTCCCTCACCCGATCGACCTAATCCTCGACCTTCTCTCCACCCCATCTTTTGTAACATCCAATTTCCCTTGTTGTTCATATCTATCTTGGACTGGATTGATATGGGTTGCTCAATTGACGCGTCCTCTCTTACTGATACTTTCTTAAATGGACTATTATCAGGATTGTTCTTCCGCCTCATGGCAGCACGATCCACGTATCTCGGTTTCTTTTTCGCATTGACTGATGGACCTGCTGCATATTTACGCTTTAGTCTGTTTAATTCCTCTAGTCGTTCTATTTCTGTGATATCCCTTTGAGTTAATGAAATAATATTACTACATACAGGATTCGTATTGATTGTCATGCTGCACGTTGAAACGTCTTTTTTGTTATCCACAGCAGAGTTCGAAGATATTTCGATCAACTTGCCTTCAGTCGCAGCACAAGCTTCACAAGTCCATTTCTCATGAAGATGTACTTGAAATTTCGTTGTTCCAACTGTTATTTCATCCAAATGTTTTAATATGTGTGGTTTAGAACACATCTTACTATTCGACAGTCGTTTGCCATTTACAAAGGTTCCATTCTGCGATCCACTATCAACAATATAGAAAGCCTCCTTTGAAGTTATGGAAGATAGTTTGCTCTCATTGTCATCAGAGTTCGCATCTATTGACTCAAGCATTGACCAAAATATTTGACAGTGATGCTTTGATGTATGCATTTCGGGCAAGCGGAGCCTTCTGTCATCCCAACGGTCACGTCCTAGTGAAATACCGTTCCCATCGACAAGAACCATTCCGCCAGGTTTAAGCACTTCTGATTGCAATACAACAAGTCGCATGGTTGCATCACTACCTGGATCACCTTGACTATCTAAATCTACATAATCATCGGAAGCTCCTGCCGGCGTTGCATTCACCAATGCGCCGGGCTCAATCGGAAGATAACTATGACTCGTTCCATCGTAAACAGAGAATACTCCAATGCTTACATCAAACCATGTATTATTCTCGGCATTGTAGAAATATCGCTTGTCGGAACTAGGCCTGTATCCGGAGGGCGGAGCGTACAACCTTTGCGAGTTGTGAACGATCCGAGTCGGTTTCAGAATTTGATCTCTTTCCTGATCCTCACTTTCAGACAAGTGCTCTTCTTCAGGTACGCTAACCTTCGTGTTCTTTGTAGTCGCATCAGACGTTTCAGTAATGGTATCCTTGTCTTCCGTTGGAATAGTTGTCTGATCAACTACTTCAGAATGGACATTACGCTCGTAATAGTCCCACTCGTTTGAGACGCTATTCCAGATAGCATATGCATTTGTCGCATAGTTGTAATAATACCCACTATCTTCGTCAAATCTCCAGTCCCAATTTTGGTGGCCTTTCAGATCTTTATAAGCTTCAAGCTCTCTGTCAAATTCCGAGAGCTCTTCCGACGTCACCTTTGCTGGGCTTTCGTTCTCTTCATTGTTTGTGACAAAACTGGGACGTTTTAGTATCGTGTAATCTTCGAATGACTCATCTCCCATAGTCAATCGGGAATAAGTGGGTCGGGTAACGTGTCAGAAGTTAGAAGTATTTTTAGAGTGACGTAAGCAATTCGATAATAATAAGCATTCGATCCGGCTATCGTTGTATATTGAGGAACTAGTACTAGACTAACACTGGTTTTGTACAAATGTTAAGTTGATAAATTCGAATTTATTGTGACACCAAACACAGTTGAATAAGCAACACTAACAATAATAATAGCAATAATAAGAAAGCAGTTGAACTACAGGTAGAGCATAAATACGATATTATCGCTGTCAATCAATATTCAACTTTTTTCTTGCACATCGGGCATTCATCCCGTAGTTTGATTACAGCTATTTAGAAACAAAAGACAATAAATCAGTGTGCCTTCACGGACTGATTACGTCAAGAAAATAATCATAGACATGTATATCTCACCTGCAACACAACAACGATGGAAATAGTGTCCATGACAAGGAGGCAACTTCGCCGGGTGTTGATCGGCAGTGGTTGTACTTGGGTCAGCGAAAGTATCCAAGCAAATAGCACAGGAATCATCCTGGCTCAGTTCATTAAAAGCTACTGGCTGTAAAATTGAATTATCATCTGCGAAAGCAAACATATAGAGATAAGTAATACTTCAACGAGTAACTATATGTTAAATACATGATACATCGATGCGAAACGATCGTTCACCATTTCCCATCCTTCTGACTCGTCTAGTACCACCAGTCGACAGGTTATATTGAACAAAACGCCTAGTAGCATAGTTGAAATGAACTTCGTATGTATAAGATATAGCAGAAAAATATCCTTTCGCGGGTTTACAGACAGGTTTATTCTGTTGAAAGGCGTCCTCCAGTTCGCTTGCGGAGGCCAAGTCATAGGGAATCCATTGGTCTGGATTTGCGCGCCACTCCCACTAGCGAGCGTTAGAATAAGTATTATTTAAATTATCTACTCTACCCCTATGCAGACATATATGTTACGATAATTATTAAAACAAACCTGAACAGGGAGGTCCTTCGCTTCCGTACGATTCCGATAACACATAACGCAAGCTATATCTATACCCTATTGAACTTTTGCATATTAATACAACGATAACGTTAACTAATATTCTACATACAACTACTCGCCTGATTATGGAACGTGCAGTGCTCACACGACCATGCCGTAGCAGACAATGCATTCGCAGTAGTTGCCATAATTTCTTCGTAAAAGCAAAATGTATGAAAAGTGAAATGTTCCGAGTATGAATGTGAAAACGAGACTGCTAAGAAGTATTTGAGGATTGTCTCTTTATTTGTCTGTTTTTGTCCGCGGTCGACATAGGTCGCCTGCGGCTCTCGAGTAAGCGTTTGTCTAACCTCTTCACATTATGGCTTTCGGAGTCAATTTTTGTGAATACAATAAGAGATGATGTGGCGTAGCGTATACATACCGGACAAAATCTCCGGAAATCCGCCATTTTTGTTATATGACCAAGACTGCAGTCCGAAAAAAAAAAGCTTGACATATTGGAAATTCAGGTATAGCGAAACATCTCACTCTATATGATGAAGTCAGACCTAAGTCAAACAACATTCGTTTAATAAGACTTTTGCAAATAATACTGTATAAACATTAAATACAGTAGACTGATCAATATGTACCTCTTTTTAGCATTTGTTATTGTGCCAGGTCGTCTTTATTTGATTGTATCTCTTAGTTTACAGTACGACATGACTGCGCAAAGCACACGATCCATAACCAATCAGTAGCACCTCGTTGTGAATGGAAGTTCCTCGCGATACCTATATAGAAATCAGTATATTAATATACATTCATTATTAGAATTTACGATCCCTTAGTCAGTAGGACGAATTTACCCCTTAATGTTAATTTTGTGTAAAACCTTTGTTACTATGATATCGGCCCATTAGTGAAAAGGTGTAGAGGATTTAAATGAGTTAAAAAATGGGTATGTATGTAGTAGTAGATTTCATCTTGTGAAATTATGTGATGGTATTGGACGCTATTTTTCTCTAATATCATCGTTTAAAGATAAAATCTACGACAAAAGAATGCCAGTAAATGCATTAGTATACAGTTTATAATCGGAGTTGTCACATGATAGCAGCTATGTAAATTCGGGCGAATCAATATAACCCACATGACTATATATAACCGGGGGGACTAAAAATAGATCGTCTGTTCATAATAATAGTCACAACGTATGTGTGTGCAAAGTTTAAAGAACCATCAATTGCCTCTTAAATTTTCACAATGTGCCAAAAACTGATGCTCACAAGAGGGAGGTATTTCTCTAGAATAAGAAACAAAGAAAGCACAGGAACGTTTGTATAATATAATTAGGACCTATTGACTTTAATACAGTCGTCCCTCGTTTATATCCCCCGAGGATATATCTGAAGCGGGGAGTTAAATCTCGCCCGCCTTTTGCCAAAACTAAGAGTTCTAACATGTGGCTCTAGAAGTTTAGAAAGAGAAAAAACAATAGTTTTTCAAATAAGGATTTCGTATGGATTTGTAACACATCAAATCAATAGTAGGCAAGACTAAGCATTGCTAAGTACAAGTGCTTCTGGTTATAACGACAGCTGAATAAAACGACAATTCCTCAACGACGACTTTTTTTGAAAACCGAAGATCCGTTTCATTCAAAAGTTGGCTGGCAATCATAGGAAAATCTGGTTTTACCACATAAATCTAAAACTGAAATGTCGCACAACCCGTAATGTTCCTTTCTAGGGTTGATCGTCTCATAATATTTCCTTCTTTATTGTGTTTGCACCTTCGAACTCTATATAGTCACATTTAGGTTAATAGTCACTGTTATACCTATTTTCTGCTCTTGAAACCAAATAGATGAGTTGAGTGACCATTCTAAATTCCACATACTTAGCTCGAGTGTTAATGTGTGTTATAGTTACTTATTTGCGGTGTCGTGCCAATAATGCTCAGCGCAAAGAAATTTGTGAATATTCTAAAAAAAACCCCCCGTTAGCGAAACACCAAAGAAATCTCTGAAGAATTTACGAGAAGATATCCTATATTAAAACTCGACCGGTCAACGATTTCTAAAATCCTAAACAAAAAGGAGCAGTATCTGTTTCTCGAAGACAATTTTGCAATGCAAAAGCGCTATACTAACCGACATTAAAATACCCAGAACTCGAAATCTTTGGGTGAGTCAAGTTACAGCAGTGGTTTAATTCTGGCGGATGAGTTAGTGAAATTAAAAGGTCGCGAGTTTGGGCAACATCCCAATGTTCCTGCTGATGAGATAAAGTTTTCTGGATGGGTTGCAATTTTAAGAAACGGAATTCTCTACGTCGGTATAAGCTTCATGGGAAAGCCTCAAGCGGGCCGTTAGAATCTCTGCCAAGAACTCTTATCCCAGTATGAACTGGCAACCCGATGAAACTGGTTTGTTTATAAGGACAATTAAGCAATTATGCGGCAGTTTTTTTATAATAAATAAGCAATTATGATGCTACCTATTGTGCGTGGATTAACTAATACACGATTATTGATATAATAATACAGATGATATTACCTTTATATAGTCACATGATTTAGTAACAAACCTATTTAATGACTATATCAAGGAAACTCTACATAGTAATAGTCATACCTCATTATAGTCACTTGATTCGTCTCCCAATATCGAGGTGCTATACTTGTACTTTCGTGTCTCAAAGAATTATAAACAAACGAAACTGGATTCGTTTTTTGGTTCGTGAATAAGTAATTATGTATGCTGGCTTAAATGAATTATTCGTATACATATTGCAATGTCAATGTTCAACGCAGTTGCCGGATAAACCTCCAACGACACTCTTTTCATTGCCCGAGAGTGTCGTTATAAACAGAGGCCCTTGTAGAATTACTATTCCTGCATGATCTCCGAAGAGAATCAAGGCTCCATCCCGGAGAAATATTCTCGAGCGCCATTTTCATTTCGATCCATTACAGTCCCCCAACTTCGGCACTTGGACCCTCTTATTTTTTGAACACTCCCACACCAGTGCAAGTTTTTGAAGTATAGGCCTCATTTTGGATAATAACATAGACCCCTAATTCTTCTGCTTTAGCCGCAAAATTGATACAGAGCATTTTGCGAATGGTTTTTCGTGTTATCCTTCTTGTTTTTCGAAGGAGGGATGATAATGGTCAAATATTTGCGAGTATGAACTTTACTTTGCAGGTGTTTGTTTTTTCGTCGCATCCGAAAGATTGTCTTATCAAGTCGCAAGGACTGTTTCTTTTTACGTTTGAACTACAGGAGGTACTCAAAAGTTTACGGACACTTTCTTATTGTGTGAATTGCTCGGTTTTCTGTTAGATAACAATGTCGTTCATAATAATTCAAACCGTTTCTACACTATTGAATTAAATCTTTAATATTTGGTTGGACTGTCATTACTGCTTTCGATAAGTCTTTTAATTTTATCTTGAGAGATCGACCTCCAAGTTTTTTTCACAAGTCGTTCAAGCTAATAAGATTTTTAGGTTTCTTTTTTTTCATTTATAAGGCTTTGCTTAATCTCATCCCACAGATTTTCTATTGGGTTAAGGTCAGGACTTTGGGCTGGCCAAGAGAGCGTTTGGAGAGATTTTTCTTCTCGAAATTCAATGGCAATAAATCGTCCAGAACGTGGCTTTGCTTCAGTTGATCCAGTAACATTGTATCGCGGTTTATAAAAGCTGAAACTGCTGAATGACCACATCCCACGATTTGAGCGATTTGTCTGCTGGAATGTCCAATCTGACCATAAAGAATACTGTTTCTTTGGAAGTCAGTGAGTTGTTTTCTTTCACCCATGATTCTCTTTAAAAAAAAAGATAGACACGACAGATTGTTTTTGTTTATTTATTTATATTTACAACATGACACAGTCGACATAATAATAACAAAAATCCTAAATCAGTAGTGTAGAAACATTTTTTATTATTGTGAAAGACACTATTATTCTAATAAAAAACCGAGTAATTTATGCAATAAGAAAGTGTCGTAAACTTTTGAGTACCCTCTGTAGAGGCAGCCAGTTTGTCCTTTATAGAAAGAAGGTTATCCATATGCTTGCATAGACAAATAATTTGTCGATGTCGGATTGGCCAATTTTACCTACACCTTAGTAGGAGAGTACCATGCGAAGGGTGTACGAACGCCAAGGTCAATGGAGACTGCATAAACAGAACCATCCGCTTGGGTTTCGCGGAGCTGTTTTTGAGTCTCGTAAACCCATGAAAATTTCCATTCATTAGTTTTGCGAATATATCTTGCAATCAGACGTTATCCTGTGAGGAACTAGAACAGACCACATATTATTATGCCTTTTTTTCGAAATGAAGAGGCCACAAATCGCGTTTGTCGTAGTTCAGAGCTTATGACGGTATGCGGAATAGGTGATATAAAACGGTTCCACGTGGATTTTGAAAATTCTGCACACGAATTATTATAAATCTTTTCGAGATC
>CAJVPI010001706.1:0-10334 GCA_910592345.1 Paraglomus brasilianum
CGAATAGTGTTTGATAAATCCTTCCTGGATACTCTTAGCTAACCACTCTCTATATGTGTTGTTAGACGATTGACCTTCGGACATGTTTGGATAACGTTAGTGGAAGGTCCAATAACATCCACACACTTATTTATTGTGTGATCGTAATAATAAGTTATAATTGGACAAATATACTGCGGAGGGACTATCGATTCATAGTAATGACGACGAATAAAGTCTCCGTTCGTGGTATTATCTTCGCTTTTTCTATCCGATCAATAGCAATAGGCCAATCATTCATTATATTCACTTGTCATTCATATATTTATTATTATTAGTAAGAATTTATTTCGATTGAATCGAAGAATCAATACATTGGCATCAATACATGAATCATTTGAACATAGAGACGTATCGAAATCTACTCCTACTCCTAAAAATTGTTACATTACATAAATAGAATTGAGAAACATTGTTCGGGTCTCCAAATGTCTTTTTTTTCCGAACTTTGACGCCGATCGAGACAAACTTCCGGTTGGCGAATGAACTGGCAGACTTGGAGCGGATTCCTGTTAGGACGACGACGCTGCGGTGTAATTACTGATCGTTGCCGTCGCAGTTTCTTTCAGACACTAGATAAACCAAAATCTGTTATCTTTGCAATTCCTGATTGACAAAGATAGATTGTTTCAACAACGGATAAACCAAAATCTGTTATCTTTGCAACCCCTGATTAGCAAAGATGCTTTAATAACAACGGAATAAACCAAAATCTGTTATCTTTGCAATTCCTTATTGACAAAGATACATGGCTTCAACAACGGATAAACCAAAATCTGTTATCTTTGCAATCCCTGATTGGCAAAGATGTTTTTAACACAACGGATAAACCAAAATCTGTTATCTTTGCAATTCCTGATTGGCAAAGATTTTGTTTCAATACACTGGATAAACCAAAATCTGTTATCTTTGCAATCCCTTTCTGGTTGCCGGGACTGCTTGCTGTGCTGTTTGGTTTGCTTATATCGATGGTTTTCGACCGTTTTTAGGTTTTCGGATGATGTGCTCGTGAAATTTTGGATCTGTTCGTTCCTAATTCCGTTATCAACTATTGCCTTCTGTTCGAGGGACAATTCGTCATTCGCTCTTCTGACATCAGATTCTTCAAAATTAAAGTCTTCAATATGCATTATTGCGCGAGGGGTTTACTTCTTCTAGTTGTTTAAGAGGTTGCCCTTGAAGAGAAACTCGGTATTGAGACTGGTTTTTATTGAGACGGTTTTTACAGAGTATAGGTTCGTCCGTTGAGCGGAGCGCAGGTGTGAAAAATTTTTTTCATGACAATGCATGCTCAGACTCTTTTAACCAATTCTATGCATTGTGTCACGTGAACTTGATTGACACAACCCTTAATATTAAAGGCGGCGTACCACATGATAAGGAGCTCAACAATATTTAAGAGCAATAATAATAACACAATTATAATTAGCGCAAATATTTGGTAGGCGTGACTATGGTATCAAACAAAGAAATGGAGTTATTATTATACTCATTTATAATGATCACAATAATAAAGCTCGTCGACTATAATTATGGTATATAGATTATTAATTATAACAACATTCTAAAGGCAGACCGTTCAAGTATCAATCTTTTAATACTCCTGATTTTAATCCATAGAATAAAGCAGTGATGCTAAGATTATTAATGCAACTGAAATTATGTTCCAAATATAACTATTGACAAAGAATGTCTGTGCTGTGATGCGCTTTCTAGTTGCCAAAAAGAAATCTGGTATACGCGTATTCTGCAAACTGATTTCGTGAAGCGAAACTATTAGTGACGGGCGGGCATAATAATAACGTTGATTAACTAATTCGAGCAAATGAAATATCCTATCTTATCGAGTTTCTTTCATTAAAGATATTAAGAGACGGACTCTTTAAACCATTCAAATATAATTATTTAATGACTTTTTGAATTTTGAATTTGCGAGACAAGAACACCAAGATATACAGTATGTAATTTTATCCAACAAATGTTTTTTGAATTATTAAATTAATTACACTCTAACTTGACGAGTCTAATTATTATTTTTGAGTCAATCTAGCAAATCTAAACAGTAACTGCTTAAGTAAAACATAGTACACTATTTGATTGCAAATTGAATCGAATACTTTTGATATCGACTTGTTTTGTAGGCTTTTCCAATTAGCCATTAAAATGTGATAGTCCATTAGCTTGACACGACACGCTAGTCTATCGTGGTATGGGCATGCCCAACTTGTCTAATTGAAGAACGGAAGTTGACGACATTCCGTTCGACTGTTGCCTTCAACTGTTAGAAATTCCTTCTTCATTTACCCACTCATTATATGCTTTGCAGTTTCTTGTAATCTTTGACAGAATGGTTGCTACAAAAGAACAAGATATGTTTTAGATTCAATTAATGACATACAATGTACATTACCAATGGCTACATATAATTGTGCTAATCAGTGAAGGCTTCTTGATAACAGATGACAAACACGAATTACATGCAAAAGATTCATGAAGCTTTCAATGACACATTTACAGCTAGACATCATTACATTTACTACTTTATATCACTTGCGGATTTCAAAAGTTCAACAGTTTTACTTTTTAGTTTACAATTAATTTACAAGCCTAAAATGGGACAATTTACAAAAGTTGCCCGCGAATGATTCCCAAAGCATTCACAAGCATCATCCTAACTATTCTTCCGTGATTCCCCAGTGTTCCCCAGTGATTCCCCAGTGATTCCCCAAAATCTCTATATAATCAACTTACACTAATCCAACAATATCTCGAGTTTTACCAGGTATCTTGTGAACAGCTGGTGGAGAATATGGTCGAGAATATTGTTCGCCTTCACCCTTTTCTATTAATATCTTGTTCACGAGTGGAAGAGATCGTGAAGCGGGCGGATGGCCGAGCTCGATTACTAGATGATCCTGATGAAGAGTTTACCGAGGGTTAATTGTTGGTCTGTTTGTTGATTGATGATGGATAATGTAGACGTATATTGTATACTCACGGGTTGCCGAATGCACATTGTTCTTGATGCTTTGACAAACAGCCAAGTGATATCCCGACTGTTGTCTTCACTATTGAATCCATTGATGAGTCTCTCTCGCTCGTTTGCCACCTGCAAATGCCGTTTAACCATGATACGATTAACACATTTTCCATCTCCTCAGACTCTCTTACTAATCTTACGATGCTCTCACCTCATCTTTAGCCCGCCCTATGTAGTTGAGAAGCATGATTATTGATACAAGTATCACTATTATCGATATTCCCAGGACAGCATATCGTTCCCATCCTTCTGTCTGTGTCATAACGATACAATCGATGATTCCTCCGAATAACATGATACCCAGAACAAGAACTATTCTCGGCGCTCTCTTGCGTTGATAGGTTTCGTATGGGATGTTTAGCGAATGGATACGTGATGTATAGTCTTCTAAATCAAGCTTGAATAAGGTGCATAAAACGATGATGAGAGAAGATTTAGGCATTGACAAAGTTTAGCGAGTGATTATGAGAATGAAACCAAGGCCGACATAACAGTATGAATCTACGTGCAAGTAAATCGCACCCGATCGAATTTTTTAGCCATGGCCTTCTGTTATATCACAACATTCTCCATGTATTTCCAGTACTTACATAATCGGTTATATCAGTCGGATAGTCGTCTTTAATCTTCCCCGACGTATTTGCTAGCGGTACTGTTTGCATATTTGTGTCTGATAGATGAATTCGAATTATACAGGTTGGTAATGGGTGTTAGGGTGTGAACTTGAATGGTGCTCTTAAGCAACAGTTAGGAATGCACGGTTGAGAGTTGGAATGAAGAGAGGTTTTGTTTTTTTTTTATGAATTTTCTATGATAGGTTCTCGTGTCCTTATTCCCTAATTCACCAATGATACAATATGAGCGCAATAAGGTGCGTTTCACTGCGGTTTTATAAAGGACCTGTTTTTCCGTTTGCATTGGTGTATATATAATGGTCTTTATTAATCCATATAATACTAAGCCATTCATTATTCTCATTATTCCAACTCCGAAAAGGGGTTAATGACTGAATTATGCAGTTCGGAGTTTTACGACCGACGTTGACTGTGACACGATCTATATATATAACGCACTGACGAGAAACAAATGATGGGTGCGTAACAGCTTCAGTAAGAACACCTAACTAAGCAAGACAATTAATTATGTAGGGACTGTCCGTTCGAGAGATGTCATTATAATAATAATGTAATATCACTAGTGCGTCTTTCTTTGCATCCACTAGCCGAATCCTTGTCTTTTATTACAAAGCGATGTAGTACCCAGTCTGTGTGATTGATAAGCACCACCAATAGATTATCTACCCGTTTTACTAAATTAATACATATTTGTCCCCGTGACCGTGTTAATGATCTGCAGCAGGTGAACTGGTATCAGCGTAATACTTTATCCTGCTCAGCCCCCCCATTAACCATTCTTGATAAGCCTGCCCTTGACTAAGGAAAGTTTTATTTGTAAAGCGATATTAATAATGAAACTTGATTCAAGTACAATGACCATGGACGGATATAAATTGAAACGTAGGATAACAAATATTATACGATAGACTTAAGCGGCTAATTAACCAGAGCATCAGTTGCTTAGTGATACAACCAAAAAAGTGTTAACCTGAAAAAGCGGGGTATATACAAATATTAATGCAAACAAATGTGTTGTGCGATTTGAAAAAAAGACCTTCATATGATATTTATTGCGCCATCATCCAAAGACGAAGACATAATAGACAGAAAATAACAATGTACCATGATTGAGTGTATGGAACGCTTTCGCATTCTGTTGTCTATACTTGAATCTCGTATTTTCTACTTGTTATCTGTAGTATTGTTATTTTTGCGGTATTTCAATAATGCCGTACATGCATTCTTCACGTTAATACCACCCAGAATACGTATTTAGCAAGCACGTAATTCTAATTTATCAATCTAAAACGTCTAACCTTAAAGTTACAAGTATTAGTCGTAATTTTAGCATATAATTCTAAAATTACGTAATATCAAGTCATTTGATACCATACGTTCAAGACGTCAGTTCTTCAACAAATGATCCCGCTTTGAGTAGATAGCACAAGACGAGCGTGGTTCACGATATTGTCAAAAAGTAGGGCCTTCACATTGATCGAGACTGACTCGGTTCTGGACCAAGCCAGGTTTCCAACTGACACGCCTCTGTTCTAGACTAAGTTGTATGAAACTCGAGAGTGAACAGTTTATTTTCAAATATTAGCTAAGCAATATCAATAACTAGCAAAGCAATCCTTTTTTAGTGATGTGTAAATACTTATTAATAATCTGCAAGTCATTTAAGGGATAGACCGCATATGGTGCTGGTACAATGCACTAGAAATTGATTACGGGATGACAAATTTAACCTATTAAAGAAGAAACACAATTTTCTGAATTAGACGTTGTTTCAAGCCAAGAAGCGGTACCATCACAGATCATAGTGTAATTTTTTGCGCTTTTTGAATGTATTATAAATCAACTTGCATCCCGACTAGAGATAACAAAATCGCGAGCTATTTACATCATTTAGCAATCGATTGTTCCTGCAATTAGTTATATTATGCATAGACTCAAACAAGTGATGCTATAAAAATAAATGACTGTCAAGGGCCGTTATAACTAGAAGTGATACTCTTCTACACAGTCATTGTCTTTACGGTGGACAGTGAATTTGGATTGGTTATTGTGGAAATATATTGGACCTTTTTTTCCATGCTTAATTGATTATAGTCTAGAGTGCCTCTTATAGTGTATTTTTATTGTGTAGTTTTGTTTGACATGGTGGAGGTATATTCCGTAATGCCGAAGCCGAACATGAACTCATGGTCCAAATGCTACATATTTCTGATCCACTGCTGCAGAAGAGTATACTCTTTTTTTTTAGTGAAAACATTCGAAATGTGTAAAAGCAGCTGTAGTTTTCCAATAGACATTATCTTAATTATAACACGGCATTAATAGAGTAGCTCATTGATACTCAAATAAACACAGATGTTATGAGAATGTAAGCATCTATTCTCCGGCGATTCCTCTATTGACCAATCAATTATTTTATAACACGTTTACGTTAGTGTAGAAATTCCCCAACGTAACTACATCGATAGAAGTAGAGCCGTTAACTGCAGTTTAATGCGTGAGTTGGGTCGGTTTGATTGTATTCTTCGCCAATACGTAGCAGATAAATATTTTGATGACATGAATATGGGCCGTCGCCGAAATTTTGCTACTTTATTTAGTACGTGCACTTGTAAAGTGGGATATCTATCTCGCAACAATCAAAAAATGGAATAATATTATCGACAAAAAAAAACCAACAAAACCGAGCCGACCTGGGGAGTTTCTGGCAACGTTTCTACATCACATGAAAGATCGACTAATCGTCTTACAAACGTTCTAGATATCTTAGAATTTCCAAAGTTATTTTTCTTTTATTCCTATATAAAGTCGGAAATATCAATAATGCATTCAAAATGATCGCGTGAAAATTTCAACTACTGGAATCTGCTTGCCTGTATGGGTTAAACTCCTAAATTATATACGCCAGATTTGGTTATATGAATGACGGCATGGCCGTACAAACATTTGACATGCTGTCAGCTATTCCAAGAAACCGTCTTTTTCTACCTCGCACTCTGTCAAACCGCGGAAATCTTCACACAACACACAATTATCCGTGTCAATTCAAACCACAATAGACAGTCAAGGGATATCTATTTATGTAAGAAGTAAAACCTGGCATAATAAATATCAACTATTACTACTATACATGCAACTGTGGTATAACTTAATCCAGCATTTCTAAAATTTGCACAAGCTGGATTTAGAAAGCTCTTGAGAATAAAAAAATTCTCAAATGTACCGCTGTACAATATTTTCATTTAAAGTGGACTATAACTTTTAAGGCGCATAAAGGAACGGGCCAAGCAACTTGGCATAGGAGAAAAGCTAAGGTATCAGAGAGAAAGATTGTATACTTGCTATACTCGGGCTCAAATATGTGATAGAGTCAATAATGCGCAACATTATTATATCAAAGTTCTACTGTCGGGACAAATTCGTCATCGTCGATAATAACACTAGTATATATTTCATGATGAAATCTTTCACAAGATCCTTTTTGTAATCTCAGTTCCTCCGCCATTTCAAATTGCTCAAAAACCGTATCGTTAAATTTAGGTGATGTTATGTCATTCATCTCTATGAATAATAATAACGTATGAAACACTTCTTCAGCTGTTGGTCTGTCTTTGGGATCAGGAGCCCAGCAACGTGTCATTAAATTCACATAGCAATCTGGTGTGCCTTCTATAGGAACAGGTCTCAAATGATCTTGAGTAATCTTCTGTTTAAAGAATGCTAGGTCATCGTCCCTACACTCAAAAAAGGCTGGTTCTCCTGAAGAAAATTCCCACATGACTATACCAAAAGCATATGTGTCAGACGCTGTTGATTTTGGTCGACCTAGGAGTAGTTCCGGTGCCATATACGGGACAAATCCAGTAATTTTCTCATCTTCGTTATTGGCGGGACCAGACAAGCCGAAATCAGAAATGCACAATTCATAGTCCTGACAGTCATCAAAAGTCCACAACACATTTCCGCTGTGAAAATCTTTATGGATAAAACCTGCTTTATGAATAGTTTGTAAATCCCTCATCAAAGTTGACAGCTGCTCTATTCTTTTACTCCACGTGAATTCTACAGGATTCTTTATCAAAAGCTGTCTCAAGTCACCGCCTGACATATACCGCATCACCAATATGATCTGACCAGTCTCGGGATTCACGGAAAGTCCATATAATTGTTTTTCACGTAAAAGACAGTGTTCCAACTTTAGATGAACCGCAACCTGTTCGAAAGAATTGATTAAAAAAGTGTTTAACGTTGATGTTTTTGCTTAAAAATAAAAGTTTTATGCTTGCCTCTTGCAAATACTCTGCTGAAAGTGTTACGGAATGCTTCTGTTCTTTTAGAGCTACTTCCATAGATCCTCTACGCTCGAAATATCTTGTAGTATCATCGGGGTCTGCCAAACATTCCCAATATCCTTGCTTCCAAATAGCTTTGTAGACCCTAGAAAACCCGCCCTGGGCTACAAACTCGACATTCGTAAAATTCTCGTATGGAATCCATTCAATAAACTGATAGACATAATCGGCATCTCTTTGTGATTCGACAATGAGCTCATCGATATGGGGTCTCATACTTGTCCAGGTTTCCGCTGCATTACCAACAATTTCCCGAAAACAGTGCTTGCATAAACGATTTCTGGCTACTATAGTAGCATTACATTTGGAGCAACAATAGTCCAGTTTAGTGACGTTTCTAAAATCAATGTTCGGAAGCATGATCAGGAGAAGATATCCCTTCGATATGACGCAAAGTATTTCGGGAAGTCGGATGAGGTACAGGGTACAACGCAAACGAATGTCTTTATGATGGCAACGGTAAATAGTTATGGTTTGTTAAAAAAGAGGAAGATACAATGTTGGAAACCGAGATTAGAATCCATTACATACAAATGAGCGGGTTACACTACCGAACCATATTTGTCGAAATAATGTTAACCCATTCTGGAAATCGGACGTACGTAGAACAAAGGATTTTCAAACTGCGCGAGCGAGTACCCACTTAATAATCTGAAAATATTACCGAAGTAAACTCACATGACTCGAATAACAAAGAAGTTGTACGATAATTTGCCTATAGTAGTCTTATTGTATTACTATAAAAATTACATAACCGCATATTTTTATATAAATAGGTAAACTCGAGAAGTCGGACAGACATTCGATAAGTCCGAAACTCGATAAGTCGGACATTTTTTTCATATTAGTTGGCGGTTTCTCTATGTAATACTCTTTCTTAACTAAACCATTTAAATAAATACTGAAATAGGAAAATCTGTCGAAGTAGATCATCAAGCAATTTCTCATGTTACATTAACACAAGCATAGCAAGCATTTCTTCGACCAAATGATTGCTTAACTTATTTTGGCAACTAATTTGGACAAAGCAAATTCAATCTGTATCAGAACTAATGGTACGTCGATATATTATTGCTAAATATGCCAAAAGTGTTGTCTGTGTGCCACTATAACAAAAATTCTATTTACATATTTACTAACCAGCAACACGTTAATAACAGGCTTTACACTTGCTAAGAAACAGCTGTATATACTGTAGTATTTGAAAACATTCATAGAAAGCATAAAAATTTATTTTCAGGCTTTTTTAGTTAACATACATGTTTGCCATAAATAATCCTTACAAATACCCTTTCGCTCAACTTTACCTGTATGTCTCAATACAAAGTCAAGACACTCAATTTCAACCATATCACTTACCAGAACGACATTTACACATTAACCAAATTATAATACAATTGTTGCCATTCCTCAATTATCAAGTATGCTGTTGTTCAATCGCTGAAGCTACTAATTTTCGTGAATGGATTCGTACCGAGACATAACTTTGCAAGCAGAATTTAAAGCAAAAACGACCTTGCCACCTATAGTTAGATTACAATAAGGCGCACGAGTAATTGTAATGAAACGATTGGAATAGTAACAGAATAGATGATGATCGAAAAAATGATCAAGTTACATTCTGTGTTTCTGGGGTTATATATACAAGTAGATAACTAGACAAACGGTATATTTCTATAATGCTGTTCGACAACACAATTTCCATTGCCAAACTCTTTTGCTTTAACAGTTCACAAGACACAAGGCCTCATGTTACCTTGCGTCTCCTTAGCATTTGATCAAAGTTTATTCAATAGTAAGTGATAAGATACAGTAAAAATAAAATAAATAATTATACTTCAATTATCATTAGGTAAACCATTATAAATGTATGCTAATTAAATGTTAAACCTGCCTGTCGAAGCAAACGGAGTGTGGCTTTTCCTACTAATAGTTAAATCAAACGTACAGTTTAGACACTAGGCTTCGCACTTACGGCGCAATATGTCGATGAGCGACACTAATCCAGTAATCCTAGATAATTAATTCGTCCTCGAGTGAGCTGCAATTCTCTACCGTGGGATTATACACTACCCTACAATAAATTACCGGATTTCGTATTATTTTACTAGTAAAACATATGAAAAGTTTTTTTTTCAAAAATCTTTCCTGCCCATGTGTACTATGTGAATGACAATAGTTTTTATATGGGTTTGAAGCTAATTAATTGTGCTTTTCGAAAAAAGTTAACGGTAAATTATATATATCATCGTTATAAAGCTATAGCTT
>CAJVPI010001707.1:0-10333 GCA_910592345.1 Paraglomus brasilianum
ACTAAGTCCCATGCTTGGGATTGAACAAAGGTTGCATTTAGAGAGGGATTGCACTTATGGGGGTTGCATTTATGGAGGTGTCACTGTATTTATGTATAAAGACGGGGTAAGTTTTGAAGAGCCAGTCGCGTTGCAAGTCAGTAAAACGGTAACTCGGTCCTTTGGCTTTTTTACACCTGAAATTGGTTGACGAGCAAGGGTTCTCGAAGGTTCAAGTTTCCAAAAAAGAGCTGTCTCGTCACAATTATAAACATCTTCGAGATTCCATGTAGCCAAAAGATTTTGGAGGTCAGTTCGATGCTGTTGAAGGTCCTCTAGTGGTGCTGAGTTCGCCTCGCCATGACGAAGATAATTACGAACCCCATAACGCTTTTTAAATCTATCGAACCAACCATTCGATCCCCTAAAATTCTGTATGCCTAGGCGCTGTGCGAATGTCACAGCTTTTTGAATAACGGTATGTCCAGATAGGGAACAATTTCCGTCAACTACTTGATCAATCCAAAGAGCCAATGCTTGTTCGACAGTTGGATATTTGGACAGTTTTTCTCGACACAAGTTCGTGATATAATTGTTGCGCGAAAGCGATAAGTAATGATGCTGTTTTTTTAAATGTCAGTAATGGTCGAATCTCCAGTTCCGTATCGAGACGCTAGCTCAACGTTTTTTATTGTTGGATTTGTTGATTTTATATTGCAAATTTTAATTTTTTGAGCAAGCTTAATTGCTGTATGTTTTCTTTTAGGTGCCATGTTGTAGAACGTTTTGTCTTTGTTCGATCGAATTCTTGTTTGTAAGAGAAGAATGTTGCAAAGCAATTTTTATAGACAAATATAATTGGCTGAAATATGCGGTCGATATTCGGTTTACAAAGGTCGACAATATTATTGGCTTAAATAGAGTGCTACGTCATTTATTCGGATTATCGGGGTAAATTTTGATATGTTGGTTTCAGAAAGTTTAATTATTATAATAGTAACTTCGGTTTGTCGGGGTAATTTTAATAGGCTAAAGTGCGGATTTCAAAAAAGGTTCAGTCTAACGGGGTTTTCGGTTTAGGTTTATCGGGGTTGACCTTGTAGTTGGAAATTCTGAATAACAGATAAGCTGGCCGAATAAACTAATAATATTGTACCGTATGAGCGGTTATCATAGCCGACAAATACAATAAAAAGTTTTCTACTAAAGGAAGCCCGCAAGCTTACAAGGGATTACAAACTACATGAATAATAAAAAGTTGTACAGAAAGTCCATTATGCTACACAACCTTCCTCTTATATGTAACACTGTTGATCGTGAAGAAAGTTTCTATAGTTATTACTATGTCCGGTATAAGGGAAGAAGCTAATACTCAACCATATCTCGCCGTTGGTTTGCCGATGACGAATGATATTGTGGTTTCACCGGAGGGAAACTTTGTTGCTACATCCCATACTAACGGCCTGATAATATGGAGTTTTTCCGAGAAGACACTGAAAAAGAAAAGAGAAACTGGTGTTAATGTGTATCAAGGACTTGCTGTTTCTGATCATGGATATATGGCAGCCGGTCATGGTAAATTATCGGTCATTGGTAGAACGGATCGATGATTATCTGATTCAAACGATCGCAAACATCGCTCGTTAATACTTCTTTAATGTAGTTGTAATTTCTTACGGAGAAAAGAAAGACCCGTCACTCGAACCAGAACTGAAGAATAGCAATTGTGCGTTTCTTCGTTCTCGTGAATTTGTTGTTGTGAACGATGTCGGCGTTCATCGATATGATACTAGTGAAGACCGCTGGGAAGGAAAGACTACTGAATTTGACTGGCCTTCCCCAACAGAGGATGCTTTCAATAGACGAACCACTCACGAGCCTGTTCGGTACTCTATCACCAACGGGAAATTAATATGCGTATGTGGTAACTATCTGGCACAGTGGGACCTCGCTAACGAAAAGAAGGAAATGGAATACTACATTGGGAATGAAACACTGGACTCTACGCGACAGAGAGAACATGGTAAAGAAGATTACGTTATTGCAATAGACTCTGAGAGTACTTTATCTGCATTCGTGACTAAGGATGACGATGCTCAGACATTGACAGTGTACTGGATACAAACAGGACTTGCGATGTCGACGATACGAGTAAAGAATGATACCGACGATTTGATCGTTGCTATGGAGTTTATAAAGACATGGGATTATCTATTGTTGCTAACAGTGACGAAAAGAGGAAAGGCTATGTTATGGTATCCGCACAATCTCTGCCAGAAACCTGCTAACGAAGGTTTTGGAACTCCACTAGATACAATTAATCTTCAAGAGTATGTTAGCCTGACTGAATGGAGACCTAAGCGGACATTTGCGATCAGTGGAGCAAAGATAATAGTAAAAACGGATGATGTACCTAAAGTCATATGCGCAGTAGAAGACCACATCAAAAACCTCAATAAGAGTCTATTCAAATACCCGCTAGGCGCTACTCATATTCGGCACCTTTCATTAAAAAAAGACCCTTCACGTTCAACCATTTCGGTCAATCGTCTAGAAACAACTGACCTGGAAACAACAGATATTTCCGGGGCATCTCTCCGTTGGACTGTAGATCCACATTCTGGGCTTTGTGCTTATAGAAATTTATCTCTCATCACTTCCATCAATGCTCAAGAGTTTAAATATTTTGGAAAGATGACACATTCAAAAATTTGGGATAACGGTGATCTGGTTATATTAACCGTTAGATGTTTATGCATATTTTATCTCAGCGATAACGATACTATCGAACTTGGTTATTACTGGGATAATGGAATGAGGCCTAGTAGCATACTCACTTATCTGTTTGAGCTGACAGACATCTCTCTCGACGAACTAATGGATGATAGCCGATCAAACTTGTTTTATACGGAGCTTAACGATGATGATACACTCTTGCCACCACCTAGCTTCAAAAGTATCTGGTGGCATAAGCGAAAAGCAGAAGAAAGTAGTGATCGGCCAAGAGCTAAATTATTTAAAAATCTCATTAATTTATTGATAACTAGAGATAATCTAGCCAAGTATGGAAATATATTGCTCGCCGAAGCAATTGAACAGAGAGACGAAGTTGCAGTCGAGTCTATAATAGAAACGTGTACTAATCTCTTTTGCGATAACTCGATCGTGTATATTGGCTTCTTGCAAATTGTAACTGACTCACTACCAGAATTGTGTGTGCACTATCCTGATAAGGCCGCAAAATATTTTTCAAATATACGTTTGATTTTGGCTCCACAATGCCGCGCTGTACACAGTTTGATGCTACCTTTCAATCGTATTTGTGCTTTTGCATGTAGAACAGGAAATCCGAGTGGGCTCACCAAGCGGAGCAAATTCGCCAACACGTTGGACATAATGAACATATTTTTTGAACGATATTCATTGAAGTTGGCATGGCGGACTGCATGGCAGGTGACTTTGCAACTGGCACGGATTTTGCTGCGTTCCAATACGTCACTATCAAGGTTGTTATTGAGATCCTCGGCTCTGAGCGCAAGTATCGGCAAAATCGACCACATGCTAGAAAGTTTCTGGTATAGAACAAAACTTTGTAAAAGACGGTCTACATTAACCCTCGTTGTTCGGCTACCGAACTTTTGTTCGTATCCTCGGCAGTATTCAGCTATGAAAGACTTCTTTTTCCCAGCACCGAGTCCATTTGTTAAAACTGTCATTAGCAGAACACCAGAATTGTTTAGAACTTGGGATGGAGAAGCATTGATAAACTTCAAATGGCGAACATTTGGACGTTATTATTATATACTCGTTTGCATAAAATTTATAGTATTTGCTGTATGCTTCATAACTGCAATATCACTAACCGAGGATGACTCAAATAGTAGCACGAGACAAAATCTCTTCTTAGCAGTTGTTGTATTTGCTGGATGGCATCTTCATCTTGAGGTTAGGCAATTCATATGGAACCCAATATATTATGTCTTCTCACCATGGAATTGGTTCGGTAAGCTAGTTATTTCATTATTTCATAACGGCTTATTATTATTGATTATGTAGTTGGCTTAAGCTGAAAATCATATTAAGATTCAAATTATTGATATTTATTTACCACGTATTGCTTTAATTACAGATTGTGGTGCATTTAGTTTTCCTCTCGCTACTGCTGTAAATTATCTGCAGGAGAATAACTCACCAAGATGGATGACATCAGTATCCATTTTTCTTCTTTGGATTAAGTTTCTGTTCCTTCTTCGACCGTTTGAGTATTTTGGAATTTATATGACAATAATATTCGGCGTTATAAAGCAAGTATTCTCGTTTCTGGTGATCCTTGGAATTATGGTCATAGGATTTGCACATGCACTCTTTGTATTGTTGAAACCAGAGTCTGGCACCTCATGGGAAACGCCGTCAAGTCCAGATAATAGCGATCCTAATGATCCATGGAAACTGACAGAATCACTTACCACAGTGCTAGACAATGGAACGATTGTAAATGGCACATCATTAGTCGTGGAACCAGATGAAAATACAAACGTATATACGTGGTTCACTACTTCACTCTTGGGAGCATACAAGTTTCTTGTTGGTAATGTTATCAGTTTGGGATGCCTAGTGTTTTTAACTACGCTTTAATCATAATCTTTTGTGAATAGGTGATTGGTCTTCAGTTGCAAATTGGGGCCCAAATGAGAATCCATTATTAGTCATGATGACAGTTCTATTCTCTTTCTTTGTTGTGATTTATTTAATGAATCTCTTTATTGGATTGTTAAATAATGCAATCAATACATATCATGAATATGTGTCATATTTAGCACAGAAAGCAGAGGTATTGGAATAGTTATATTATGTAAGTACTACTCATAATAGACAGGGCTAACAAATATCTGTTCCTGTAGATATTGGCAGAGATCGAGTTGTTTTATCTTACTCCAAATCAACGAAGATCAGAATGGTTTCCCAGTACCGTGTAGGTAAATTGGTTTGCAATACATACTCTATGATAACTTCATTTAACATTTGTTATTCATGATCATTAGACATTTTGAGGTTGATACAAAGGAATTACGGAAAGTTATGACAGAGAATATTCAGGCCGATCCTGATTATTCGTCTAAACTTTCAAAACATAGCAAGAAAATGTTGGACATCCTGAATATCAAATAAGGTAGTATGAGCAAATTTCGATTGTGTGTACGAGAGGTTGTTTTCAAGATTCTAAATAGGCGTATGTTCGATTAAGGAGTTTCATAGTGATATTTTAAATCGTTATTACTCAGTAACCATTGTGTCAATTTTTATGTTTGCTGGTTTAATGAAAGCGTAACTCCATAAATGTATTGAATATCGATTAATATGGTATGCGCACTCACACGATTTTCGTTTTATTGGTGTCCATTAAATAATAAGAGTTGCTTGTGGAATATTTCGCCATTCCTCTTACATAAACTGCTTTAACCACAATTTCTTGGCATCATTATATTAAAGATTTTCGGTCGGGTACAAATCAGGACTATTACTATTCATTTCCGAATACTAAACAAAGGGTACTCAATAAATGAACTACCAGCGAAAACACCCGATATCCAAAAGAACACGCTTTACCTTTGCACAAAAAAAGATGTTAGACGGTTTTATTACCAGAATGTAGTTTGTAATTATCATTTTCAATATCGAACAAGATCGATAATATTTTGTATAACGATATTTTTTTCGTAACTATTATGTTATCGCTACAAAAAGGATTAACGATAACTCGATACGATGAAAATATGACCTAACGGAAATATCGTTATATCCAGTCCTGACTGTATACAGTCTCCCCCCTCCCAAAAAAAATACTGGCGGTACAACTTCCTCGCCAATAAAAATTACATGACAACAACAAACACGCGTTTTTGTTGTGTCTACCTTATTCAGAAAGTGTCGTACAACAATTAATTAGCTTCAAAACCATACAAAAACTATTGTCATTCACATAGTCCACATGGGCAGGAGAGATATTTGAACAAAAAAGACTTTTCATATGTTTTACTAGTAAAAAAAATATGAAATCCGGTAATTTATTGTAGGGTAGTGTATATGTATACAATGAACCCTCCATAATACACAAAATCGTAGGGCAATCTTCTCAGTTTAAAGTTGATTAATAGGAGCTGGGTTTTGAGATCATTTGTTGATAGAAAATATCATCTCTCATTGGTATATAGCATGCATATACCGTTGATAGTCCAGTCCCCATATATAGACGTAGCCAACAGCAGCGCGGTGAGCATAGTTCACACCATATCGTTATTAGTAATTATATCGTTTGGTCTGTTTACTAAAGTCAACTTGATTTGTTCAGGAAGTGCAAGTTCACCACCTGCTGAACAGTTGGAAATCATTACGAACGCTCCTTAGTATCTATAATCTTGAAGACGATATAAAACTGGCCCCTTTTGGAAAAAATGGAACCTTCGCGCGTTTTAACTCGTACTAAACTTTCGGACGAGATTTAAATCATGCTAACTTACCAGTTTATTATTATTGGAACGAGTCAGCCTAGATGTAAGTCAGCATTTTTAAAAAACAAATAGAAATATTTTATTGCTGGCTGATAATGCACTAGTACATATTATTCTTGAAGAAACAGCAGAGAACTTAGACTATAAAATTAAATTTCTTCAAACTTGCGACGCTGGTATTATTCATTGTTTCAAATGTAGAACTTTATTTAGTCTAAATCGGATTAGGGCATACGAAGATTTTCAGGAATTTAATAACTTTATCAGAAGCATAGTCTGATATATCATCGCAAATCATACGTAACTGTTGGCGAAAGACTGATATCGTTCCCGAAGAAACAGTTATTGAACATTATGATACAATTTTCGGGAAGGAAGGCTCTTGTCGAGCGCGCCTTGGGATTTAGCCTTTCAAACGGGATTATCTCTGACTCGTGCTAAACCTACTGACCTTAACGTTGGTTTTCGAAATACTCACGATGCTTGATCACGCCATCCCTAGATTATTTAACTTCGAATATTGCGTCTATTTCGTTCGATGGGATTAGCTTCGAGAGCCTTTAGGTCGGGAAGTTATTCGCGTTTAAATAATAATCCTGATAACTGGACTACTGATGAAAATGTAATAGAATTAGCAAATCGGGAAAAATGAGTAGTCTGCATCATGGCACTACCTAACGATTACCTAATTGTACACCTTTAACCTTTACTTATTTTCCATTCTCAGATCTTCATTTATACTTTTTTGTACATCTACTACTCTCATTTACGTCACGGTATGCGCAAATATGCCATCGTGCAGGACTCCACCCTCTTTATAGTCACCCACTCCCCTATAAGCACGTTATAAAAGATCTCTTTATAGACCAATTACTATTGACTTATAGGAAAAAACAAACTCCTATACAGTCACATTTTTAATAATGTTGCATTTTCCCGACAACGTGACTGTAGGAAGGGTCAACTGTATAAATAGTAATAGATTATTATGGTTGACATCCCGTCGAATTGTAGAAAATCGCCTAGATAGCGTTGATCGATTATTTACCTCCGCCTGCGGAAAGGCGATATTAGTATGTCAGACATAAGGGAAGAAGCAGATATTCAATCCTATCTCCCCATTAGGTTTCCGTCAAATGCTGTACGGCCTACGAGAAAGACTGTTATTGTGGTTTCACCGGAGGGAAACTTTGTTGCTACATCCCATAATGACGACCTGATAGTATGGAAAATATCCGAGGCGAGACCGATAAAGATAAAAGAGACGTTTGGTAATGTGCATCAAGGATTCGCTATTTCCGACCACGGATATCTGGCAGCCGGTCATGGTAAATTATCGGTCGTTGGTAAATCGGATCAATGATTATCTGATTCAAACGATCATGGATATCGCTTATTATTACTTTTTCAATGTAGCTGTAATATCCTTTGGAGAAGAAGAAGACCCGTCATTCGAACCAGAACTGAAGAATTTAAGAAGTTCGAGTTCAACGTCAAACGTAATTGCCCTCATTGAAGCCACAAATACAAGCGATTTTAGCGACATCCATTATGCGTTTCTTCGATCTCGTGAATTTGTTGTTGTGAATGATGTCGGCGTTCATCGATACGATACTTGTGAAAACCGCTGGAAAAGCAAGACTATTGAATTTGATTGGTGTTCTCCAACAGAGGATGCTTTCAATAGACGAACCCCTCACAAGCCTGTTCGATACTCTATCACTAACGAGAAACTAATATGCATATGTGGTAACTACCTGGCGCAGTGGGACCTCGCTAACGAAAAAAAGGAAATGGAATATTACATTGGGAATGGAACATTGGATTCTACGCGACAGAGAGAACGTGGTGAAGAAGATTACGTTATTGCAATAGACTCTGAGAGTACTTTATCTGCATTCGTGGCTGAGGATGACGAAGCTCAGACATTGACAATGTACTGGATACAAACTGGACTTCCAATGTCGACGATACGAGTAAAGAATGATACTGACGATTGGATCGTTGCTATGGAGTTTATAGAGACTTGGGATTATCTATTGTTGCTAACAGTGACAAAGAGAGGAAAGGCTATGTTATGGTATCCGCACAATCTCTACCAGAAACCTGCTAACGAAGGTTTTGGAACTCCACTAGATACAATTAATCTTCAAGAGTATGTTAGCCTGACTGAATGGAGACCTAATCAGTCATTTGTAATTAGTGGAGCAAAGATAATAGTAAAAACGGATGATATACCTAAGATTATATGTGCAGTAGGAGATCGCATCAAAACACTCCACAAGAATCTATTCAATCATCCACCAAGCGCTACCGCTATTCGGCACCTTTCATTTGAAAAAGACTCTTCACGTTCAATCATTTCGGTCAATCGTCCAGAAATAACTAATCTGGAAACAACAGATCCTTCCGGAGTATCTCTTCATTGGACTGTAGATCTACTTTCTGGGCTTTGTGCTTATAGAAATTTATCTTTCATCACTTCCATCAGTGCTCAAGAGTTTAAATATTTTGGAAAAGTAGAGGATTCAAAAATTTGGGATAACGGTGATCTCGCTATATTAACTACAAAATGTCTGTGCATATTTTATCTCAGCGATAATGATACTATCGAACTTAGTTATTACTGGGATAATGGGATGAGGTTTGGTAATGTAATCAATTATCTGCTTGAGCAGACAAACATTTCTCTCGAAGAACTAATGGATGATACCCTGTCACATTTGCTTTATGCGGAGCTTAACGATGATGATAAACCATTGCCGCCACCTAATTTCAAAAGTATCTGGTGGCATAAGCGAAAAGCAGAAGAAAGTAACGATTTGACGAGAATTCGATTATTTGGTAATCTCGTTAACTTATTGAGAACGAGAGACAATCTGGCCAAGTATGGAAATATATTGCTCGCCGAAGCAATTCATCAGCGAGACGAAGATGTGGTCGAGTCTATAATCAAGACTTGTATTGACCTCTTCCGCGATAACTCAATTATGTATATTGGCTTCTTGCAAATTGTAACCGATTCACTACCAAAACTGTGGGTACACTATCCTGATAAAGCCGCAAAATATTTTTCAAATACATGTTTGATTTTGGCTCCACAATGTCACTCTGTACACAGTTTGATGCTACCCTCCAGTCGTATTTGTGGTTTTGCATATAGAACAGGAAATCCGAGTGAACTTGTGGAGCGGAGAAAACTCGCGGTTATATTGACGCGAACTATTTCATGTCTTATTAGAGGGCAGGTTTCATTTGAGGGTTGGGTATGGCAGATGTTTCTGAGAGCAGTGCTCACTTTGCTGACTTCCAATGCGATATTTGCAAAGTACCTACTGATATACACTCCCCTGACTGCAAGTCTCAGCAAAATAGACCACTTTTTAGAAACATTGTCGCCTAGTATAGGCTATAAAAGACGGTCTACATTAACCCTCGTTGTTCGGCTGCCGAATTTTTGTTCATACCCTCGGCAGTATTCAGCTATGAAAGACTTCTTTTTCCCAGCACCGAGTCCATTTGTTAAAACTGTTATCAACAGAACACCAGAATTGTTTAGAATCTGGGATGGCGAGGCATTGATAGACTTCAAATGGCGAACATTTGGATTTTGTTATTACCTATACATATGTTACATATTTGCTGCATTTTTTGTATGCTTCATAATTGCAATATCACAGACCGAGGATAGTGATTTGAGACGAAATCTCTTCTTAACAGTTGTTGTGTTTGCTGTATGGCATCTTCATTTTGAAGTCAGGCAATTCATATGGAACCCAATACGTTATGTCTTCTCACCATGGAATTGGTTCGGTAAGCTATTTATTTCATTATTTCATAACAGC
>CAJVPI010001708.1:0-10333 GCA_910592345.1 Paraglomus brasilianum
ATTGATTTTTTAGTCATTATTTATGTCACATGACAGAATGTTCACTTTGTCTGGTTTTGTTGCAGTCTGCCCCATATGATGTACAGTCAAATCTCATTATATACCGACCGAAATGTCGGGGGAGGCATTACGAACGAGGACCTCCATACACCTAAGGTCAAGCAATATAATGAGACTTTATTGAAATAGTATTTTTACTTCAATTTACAAACAATTAATACAGGAATATAGAAAAATAGTTTGTTTGTCGTTTCTGATATCTAAAAAACTGACCAGTTACAAATGAATCTATTCGAACTTTGTTGATATTATGCACAAAAGGCTTTAAATTCACCCGTACTTTATTTCTATATCACCTGTAGTTGTTTGATTTGTTGTTGAGACATTTTATTGAAGATACGTCGAAAGACTAAATTGAAAAGTATAGAAACTCTCACTGTTTATATAACAATTTTGTTAATGATAAGATATACTTTCCTAAAATATATTTGCGTATGACTGAAATGAATAAGTAGAGCGAGCATCATAAATCTGGTAAACGGATACGCTGAAATTGTATGAGTAACAATATTACAAGCTGATCATCAAGCCCTGTGTAATAGAGCAAAAATCAAGTTAGACATGAAAAATTTCAGGAAAGCCTTGTTTGATATTGAGAAAGCGGTATTTAAGTTTAGTGACACATGTAGGTTTGGGGCTGAACAAAATATTGGACGTATTAAGCATTTAGATATATAAAAGAAGGCACTTAATACTATTAATTAATATGTAAACAAACTTGAAGGCTTTGATGTAAAATCCTTGCTAACTCTCGGTACAGGATACTGGTGTAACAAGTATAACAATAACAACACTCCACATTATAATAATTACATACATGAAAAAGTATACTATATGCATAAAAGTAAGGGGTTGCGCCTGAATGTATAATTTTATATATTAATATTATTGTGCACACTAAATTACCGCCTATTGTTATAAAAATATTGTTACTAATGCTTACTACTTAATAGTTATGTCAATTGGGGATATTTGCTCATAATAAAGTAAGTGTTTAATAATCAATACAACAGTCAGCATTTGTATATTAACTATATATTAGTCAACAATACCTATATTCAAGTATCTCCAAATAAATACAAGCTCAGCATTTTGTTGTGGGACCGCGGGAAGTCAGTGACACATTACAATGATGGTATGTACGAAATATGTATTGTTTAATCTTAATTGTATAAGGAGTATAAACATTTGATTTGTAGACAACAATAAGAAAAAATACAATATAATATGGATATTGAGCATAACAACTACCATGCTGAATATGTTTGGTTAATTCATTCATTGACATGAACATGTATTTAATTGTTCTAACTTTAAGACATCCGCGTTTCTTTATTGGGTTTGTTTATATTCAGAAGAAAAGTTAGTTAACATGGAGAATAACTTGAAAATTGACACATTTTCTATAACGCATATATAATTAACGCGAACGACTGGTATGTTGTACCACGCACGTGTTTGATTTCCGTACGGTATTAGTATTATGCGGTGATTAATGCACTTGGTTTAGAAATAGTGACATGTACGTATTTACGTATTGACAAGCAACTTGTAAGCATCAGTCTGTATCTATTTTTCAATAAATACATATTCTTGGTTGTACTACACCATGGTGATTACTATCGCGAGACGTAAGTGAGATTAATGTGTCGAGCTCGAAAATATGCAACATTTTCATGATTGTCCAATCAGACTTAAAAGTTTACTATGCTTCAATAATACAGTATAAGTGGGGTTGCCAGAATCAATAACTGATACCGTTCGGAATTGTAATTTCCGGTAACAGTTAAGCCACTGTGTATCGAAAACAATTTCAGCTCTTTATCGATAAGCCAAACGTATCCTGATGCTAGAAGCTTGACAGCGGGTTACGGAACGGATAACTTATAACACACTACTGTTTTAAACACTATTCATCAATCGGAGGCTTACTCGATCTGTTTCGAGTGCGCAATGCGCTGCTGGCAGAAATCAACTGTGAAGGCTCTCTTATGGATATTTAACTTCCCGAGCAGTATTCAGTCAATCATGTGACCAAGTAATATTAATATTAAGCTTCCATGTGATGTCGAAATCAGCCATCATTTCTGCGCTGGTTTCCCCATCGAAATATTTAAAAAATGCCGATAGAGCTTGTTTATGATGTTCTATATGAAATAGCATCTCACTTTAGAGAAAACATTCCGATGTTACGTTCTTTTCTTTTACTCAATCGAGCTTGGTTTTGGACAATCGTGCCATGGCTATGGAGTGATCCTTGTGCTTATATTCTCGGCGGTCAACGCGTTGCAGAGAAAAGCAGAGCATTTATCCTGACTTTTGTTGGATGTATAGAAGATAAGCAACAGCAGGATTTGTCTTTCAAGTTACTACATAACGAAGATTCCTTCAACTCGACTGGTTCATATATAAATTATGCTCGCTATCTGGAGGAATTAATGGACGATTACTTGATGGCTGTGGTATCAGAAGCGCTTGGTACTGATACTTCTATCGATAAAGCACACTCATTGACAGAAGCTCTTTTGCGTCATTGTTCACTTACAGCCGTTAGAATCAAGAAACTCACTATAACCCGATCTTATGAATTCGAATTGTATCATTTGTTTAGAGCCAACCCTTCGCCAATAACTGTCTTCACGCTTGATCATCGCTCTGCTGGATATCATTGGTTGTTATTACTGTATGTGAAAGAAGCATTGACAGAGGTTATTATCATTAAAAGCGGACGAGAACTGGACTGTATTTTGAACATGTTGGAAAGTCGGGAGAATCCATTACTACATTTAATCTTGTTACAACAAAAATTTGACATTGTAGAAAAGGATATTGTAAAAAGTGTACCACAAAGATTACCGTATTTAAACGAATTTACTATCTTGCCCGATCTTACTTCAGACATTGAAACATTAGAGAGCCTCCTCGGGGATCGCATGGACATTGTAACTAAAACAGACTATGGCATTACATTCGCCAGAAAAATGTTGACTTCCGACGCGAAGAAAAGTATCGAACATGTTACAATAGATGAAGAGACATTTCCAGACGTAAGTTTTGGGTTCCAACAGTTTTGGTAATGTGAGCCGATTTAAACCAAGCGAATGAAAGTCTGATGTTATGTTGACGAAACAACAAGATATCTGAAACTTTTGGGGTATAGTGTGATGTTTCTTTGACTATGACTGTCGTCACATTTCGTCTTAATAGCGAAGACCATGAAGTGTAATAGAAACACATACTTGGTTAGACAAAATGTTCGCGCTATACGAATGACAAATGATATGATTAAGCAACAACCGGTACAGTTAGAGAGCCTGCATAATAAAAAACGCAGCCATTTCCCTTTACCGGTGTAGCTCTATTGTACAATTGCTTTCCTACAATCGGGACGGATAATCGCAACCAGTCAATGAAGTACAGAAGATGGTTTCTCTTTAACGATGATATGGAGCACTCTGCAATAACGCCACAGAAGTTCAAAATTGCTGAACGTTACGATTGTCCACCACTAGGTATCCATCTCTTGCAGTACATATTAATGTGTTCAGTTTGAAATAACCTTCCCGATATTAAACCATTTGGTTTTAAACGTTTATAGCAAACAGCGAGGATGTATAGCGCGCAGCTAGTTCAAGGCATCACAATATTCGCTAAACCATAAAGCCGTAGGATTCATAGCTACGTGTTTGAATTATGCATTTGCTTCAGGTGACAACAATCGTAACCGTTACAAAATGCACTACAAAAAAGTCATTTATCAGCGTGATATTTTCGGCAGCAGAGGGTATTAGTATGAAAATTGCTAGGCAAGTAATCAGCCGAACCCAAGGCAAAATTCAGACCTACTGATAAGTTTTGGTACTCGTAACGGAATTGATTTCAATTACCATTTTGTTTAGGGATATCCCTCGTGTCTTCTTATACATTTTATTAACACTGCAAAAAATCAATAATTGAATAAACTTAAGTATCGTTATACTTTTTGGTCACGCATCATTCTGCTGGATACAATACTAGTATCCTCTTACATAATCACATACCTATAATATCCTTGCTGTAAAGGACAACCCTCCAAGAGGAAATGTTATCATAGGTCAGTCAACATTCTGTAATTATTCTATACAAACGGATAGCTAACAAGTAGCCAGACATTTTGTTCGAAGGTTACTGCATGACTATTAATATTGTCAACTATAAACCCATCGCTTTCCAATTCATTATTCAATGCTGACTGAACATTATCCGATGCAAGTTTGTTGAGTTTTAGAAGACCTTTGCAGAGTCTGATGCAGTGCCGTAAGTGACATTTCTAAGTCTTCCTTAGAAAAGGGGATTGATCCAGACTATAAAGGACGGTTCGTTGCCTCTGATAGTAGTCGCCGACGCTAGATCGGTCAATTCCAAGACGCTGATCAGTTGAATAGTCGTATTCCGTTTCCGTCTCAGCTTCATAATTATGATTATTATCGTCAAGCGTAGTTCTTCTTGTCATTATTCTCGTTATTTTCTTGTCCGAATCCAGCGATATATTTTGCTGCCTCTCTTCTATCGACATTAGACTCAATTAATAAGTAATTTCTTCCCTCTGTCGTGTACTAACATGTCGGAGTTTGGCAGCATTCAGCCTCTCTTAGCGTGGCGGTTCTAGAACTGCCAACAGCAGTCCATAGTAGAATTACGTTCGGGCGTTGTCTCTTTCCGTGGTCTTGTGATATTCGACATTTCGTCATTCACTATCGATGAGGGCTCGGTAATATCTTCTGTCAATATGCCTGAACGATTTGCAAGATTTCCGTTAATTATGAAACTTTTGGAAGTGATAGCAAAACAAAGTTTTTCCCCAACGAAAGAATACGCGTCTATTTTAAACATTTAAACAAGATGCGCATGCCCAAAATTAAAACCGTATATGACAGAAACCTGCTATTTTAGTTAAATATCAAATTAGCGAAGAGAATGTGAGCTGACGACTAAGTGTTAAATAAAACCTTATGAGTTTGGAGCTCGTTGATAATTCAGAAACTTTACACACCCTAAGTTGGAAACAATCGCCAAACTTTCTGAACGATCAAAATAAATTGACAAATTTTGACACTGCTATCAAAGATCCATAGCAATATGAGTTAGCTACAGTTTACATACCTCGACTTTCCAATAATTTAGCAATTTTCTAAGTTTCTTTTTCTTTTCATTTAATAGGACCGAGAACTACAGAGCGTATGGGTCTCTATGACGAAGCTGCACAGAAATGAAGCTCAGCGATGTGTACCTGACTTGATAGTTCCTTCTCCCGTTCCTGTGTAGTCATTCTCGCAAATGCATTTGCCATTTCAACATACCGACCATCTCTTCCCTTGCATTTGCTTCCAAGTGGCGTCCGAAGGTTCGTTCAGCATAACCATAAATGTTGTCAATCGTACATGATACCTCTACAAAACTGAGCTGCTTGTTTGCACAATTCATCAACTCTCTCCACATAGTGGATGATGGCCGGTCGTTCAACGATAGCTATAAATATAAACTCACAATGTCAGAGCAATAAATATTCGACTTGTTGTTACTTAATGCTCAACGATAGCTATCCGATTCGATTCGCTAGCGGTTTTTCGCCCTTCAACCGAAAACATAAACTAACACTAACAATTTAGATTTATTACTCGACAACAGAGTAAAACGCACGTATCTGATCCTGCATACCGCATGCTGACTATTAGTTCCGAGTTGATATGGTCTGCCGTCAACTACTCTGTCCACTGAAAAGTCCTGAAGAGTCCTTGGATAACCTAAACCGCCGTCCTTTGACGCATCAGAAGCATTGTTCAGTAAATTCACGGATGATTGCTACGGGAAATGAATTATGATTATTATGTAGGAAAACAAAAGTCTGCTTTACTACTACAAAGGGGTCATCAGTTGTACCCTTAGCTTCCCAGAACTTAGTACAGTCTGTCAAGACAATTTCATACACCAAGTCCTCTATCTCAATGGGCTGATAGATACGAAAAGTCTGAATTTCGATTGCCGATCACGGTCACGTGTTTATTATAACACTGTTTGTAACACCCGCGTTATTCCGCAATATACCACTGCTTTTTGTTAGGTACGCCTTATTTATGAGAATCAAATAATAACAATCACCACACAATCACACGACACGGTTATTTGTTTTATCTTCAACATTAATCGTTGGATAACCCACTACGCTGTACTTCTCAAATCTAAAACAGTTACCCGTTTTAATCTTTTATGTGAAATACACTAGATCACTGAATTGCAAAAAAATATATATATATAATTAAACTTAATATATAGCGATAGATACAACGATCCAGACATCTACAATGCATGGGTTATCAATTGATATAATTGAAGCTCATTTTCAAAATGCCTTTTTTTTCTTTCGCTATTATTGTTATATTGGTACGACTTGCACTTTAAGCAAATGGAAATTTACTTAGATGTTAGAAAAATGTTATCCGTTAAGCGAATGCTTCTGCTGAGACACACCAGGAGTCAAAGTAGAGTGAGTCTATATAACATAGCAAAAACTGACAGTCAGACAAAGAAACAAAGTTTAATAATTAGGCCGACCTTCTTATCAGCGTCGAGCTGACGGTCACAACAAAGCTTTGGGAATCACTACTTTTTCTAGATAATATTCGACAAATTAACAGCTTTTAATATCTACAGCTGGCCTCGTATATGTCAATTCTAGATTACTTACTAACATCAAGTTTTTACATCTATTTCTATCGGTGGAATTAATTCCAATTGTTTATTTGTTAGGTATTATTATTATAACCACACTATATAGGCAATATTAACAAGCCAGAATAAGATTCAATTATTATAAACGTTTTCACGCTCTGATCGTACGATTATCAGAAAAATATAACATGATATTAGTAAAGCTACTCTATTAACGATTACAAAAATCAGTAATTAGATGTCTGCAACAATAAAAGAGCGATATTACAGTATCCTCCAACGTGAGTACGCGTCACTGGCATAGAGGTATCATTGTAATATTGATCACTGTAATATTGAACACCATGATTGATAAAAATTTTGATAAGTGATATGATGCGCACAGAACATGGAACATTCAGAGCCTAGTAATTTCTGAGCAATTAAATATTTTTCTAGCCACATACTATTTTCAACGGTAATTAAATGGTAAATGTGTTGATGAGATGTTTTCAACAGCGGCGCTGTGTGTGATATAATCAACTGTGGCGCAAAAATAACGGGGGAACTATACAACGATAAGTAGCAAAGCTAGAGACATGCTTCACAGAGATGAATGCCAATTGAGCATATTACTTGTAGAGAAGTAGATTCACATATTCATATGTGTTAGTTCGTAGTGTTCAATAAAGCCACTTACAAAAGTTTGGTTTTTTTGAGCTCACAGATCGATCCACATCAATGGAGTTTAATACTATGATAATATAACTCGATATAAAAAAAATTTCGATATAGTAAACTCAGATAAGAGCACATTTTTATTGCCAAACTATGATATTTGGCAAAAATAACTAAGAAACTATACTATGTCCTTAACAAGCACACAGTATATATTGCAATTTGGTTCGAAAATATACGCTGCATGTATACGTTAAGTCCATGAGTCGTTGCATATTCAGAACATACTGTTCTTCAATAGAAGTAACTCGCCAGTAGTCAAATTTTTTATTTTAAAGCCTACATTTTTCTTATTTTCCAAAGCCAAACAGCGCTAGATTTGCTATCAATTCGTTTTTCGAGTACAGAATAATGTCATTGTTAAAATTATTTATTGTGACCGCATATCAACTCTATGTTTAGTCTGGGTGTTTTTGGGTAAACAATTTCAATGAAACCCAAAATGTAAAAGCTTCTCCTAAACCCATTTTGCATGCATTTAGTCGGTACAACTGATACAACGATGCGGTCGTTACAGTAATTAATTAATTTTGTTTTCATTGAAGTGCACTAGTTAACTGAAAATGATCGATCCTGCATATTGTTCGACGACCTCCGTATATGAATTTAATGCGTAACGAAACATTGCTAGCTTATTGTAAGCGATTCAATATCTAATCAAATAAAATCCAATTCGCTTAAGTCTCCTGAAGCACTATCGTAAAGAAGGAGCATATTAACTTCAGCGGGTTCTGAATAATTAGGTTATCCATGTTGTGATAGCGTACCAACGTAAATATGCAAAGGATGACCGTTAATTTTATTGCGTAACGCGGCTATCAGAAAAATATAGGCAATCTATTTTTTGCAAGTCTCCAGCGATTGTTTATTCAGTTTCTTGACCAATATCAAGCTTACCATTACTGCTTATGTTACTACGCATCAATATAGGAACCTTCTAGACATTCTACAATTGTTTTCTTGCATGCCCGATCAATGACTATTAAGAAGCCAAATATTCAATGACATAACAAACATAGGCGAATAGATGTACAGTATGGCCGAAGTTTTTTCGCCTTCATACTAGAGTCCGCTACTTGCGTATGCCAATTTTGAGTCACAAATCTTCAGAAATTATTAATAGAGTTTTGTCTACGCCGTGCAATTAATTTTGTCCAGCTGACCGGATATGCGTTAATACTTGCTGATAACTATAACCTCGATGAAAAAATCGGTGACAATTATTTCTCGTAAGAATAAAGCCAGATATTTCTATAGTCAATGGCAATATCAACAAGTTACTGCAGTACAAAAAAACTGTCCAGATATTTACAGTGAACTTCTATAAATGCACACTTTCCTCCATTTCAAGGCGTGCATTTATGGAGGGTTCACTGTATATAATTCCGTCGACAAGATTGATGTATTGTTTGTAGTGTGTAACATTTGTAGTTACGATCGAAAACAGCTATTACGTACGTAACATGTTACACCATACAGATGATATAACACAGCGAATTTTTAGCCAATAGGAATAAATATAAATAGTAAAAATTGCCGGAAGATATGTTGATTGACCTACCATCAACATTAGTATTAGTGAGTGAGAAAGTGAACTATGGCGTATGAGGTATATGGATACAACATGTGCGAAAACCTCCATTTTAATTTGCTTCTTTATTAACTATTACATGTTGCTTCACAGAAACCTGAAGGCTCAATTCCCTTTACCTTTATGCAGCCTGACTCAACGAGTTCTAATTCAACGACCAGCTTCCCCACAGCAAGCACTCCTAGTGTTCCCCCTGTAATAGTGATAGTAAGTCAAGGCAGCTTTCCTAAGACAGCAGATGCGCAAATAAAGGAATTGCTAACGGACTTGAAATGTTCTGAGAATATTTATGCACTCAAATACATTCTCGAACATAAAAGAGATTCTGTATCAGTAGAGACGTTAGATACGGCTTTGAAGAGTCTATGCTCTCAAGAGTTTGATAATGTGTTTTCAAAAGAAACAACTATTAAATTAGAATGGCAATTGCGAATTATTATAAGAATACTGGAGCAAATGTGTCAAAGGAAGTGTCAATTTACAGGCCCTTTTCTTGATGGTATTAGACAAACTACTTCTAACTACAAGAATGTACATTCAATAATGACACAGCATGGAGGAGCAACTTGGAAACCTAAATTTTCAGGATCTAATGAATCAGGCAAAGCTACCAAAAGTTTCAAGTGCAATTATGATAGTAGATATCTTCTCAAACTCATTAAGAATACATTAAACACTGTCTGTGATGAGAAAAACCAGTACCAGAGGAATGTTGATCGAGCTATTGCAACATTAAAAGCTTTACTTGTTGCTGTTCCAGGATTAGCTAAATTTGGGATTAAATCATTTACAGGAGTTGAAGTCCCTCTTGGTGACTTTGACTTGGAGAGATCATGGAAATATCTAGCAGAAGCATTTCATGTTGAACCATCAGGAAAACCATGGTATACAACTTGGAGAAAACTTTTTATGTTACAGAGTAGTCTTGACAAATGGTGTGAACAAGAGTCTATCATTTCAACAAATTTCAAAGAGAGAGTGCTTCTTGAGTATCTCTGGTATCATATTAGTTTATGCTATGCTGAAAATGCAGCAGAAGATCAGGATGTTAGTGATGAGCTCTGGTTTGGCATCTTAGACATTATCCAGCAACTTATCCAGAAAACCTTTTCTACAACTACACAAGCAATTTGTTATTATATAGCACTAGACTCACTAAATAATGCAACTACTGAATTTGTTCAATTCAAATCAATTGAAGTGTTATTGAGTCTTGAGGTCAAAAATAATGAATTGTTTGTTACAACACCTGATGAT
>CAJVPI010001709.1:0-10328 GCA_910592345.1 Paraglomus brasilianum
CCACATCATAATCAGCCTCTCATTTATGTCACATAATAGAATGTTCACTTTGTCTGGTTTTGTTGCAGCATGCCCCACCTGAACTTTACTTATGTGGCTGGTACTTGGCGAGTAGGAGAAATTCAGGCAACAATTACGTTATCTAGGATTAGCATACACTTAACGATGCTGAGGGAAAGCCTTGAGATTACAAGGTCACTAGATTTAATTATTGATAGGAGAGGCCACGCTCCGCTGACTATAGCTACACTACCCGGACAAAAGTCTTTCACATCGAAAAATTTTAATTACACAAAATTATACATAATAATTACATTTCTAACCACCCATTGTTTGCAATAACAGCTTCTATTCTCCGTGGCATACTTTCTATCAAAGCCATTACTTGACTTTGTGAAATCTTGCCCCATTCTTCTTGTAACGTTGTCTCTAATTCTGCAAGATTGTTATTGCCTTCTTAAATGTTTGATTGAATTCAAGTTATGGGACTGACTTGGCCAATCTGGCAAGACTTTGATTTTGTTCATTTCTTAACATCTTTAGCAGTATGGACTGGAGCATTATCATCTTGAAACCAATACCCTCTGCAATTAAATTCTTCCTTTATCAAGGGTAATAAATGCTTTTCAAGTATTTTTATGTAGTCAGATCTATTCATTTTACCATCTACTTTTACTAATGGCCCCAATCCTTTACCAGAAAAGCACCCCCACATCATTAATTCTCCACCTCCAAATTTTACTGTTGGAACCAAATTTTCAATATTAAATCTGGTGCCAGAAGTTCTCCAAACACGACCTGGACCATCATTTTTAAATATTGTAAATCTGCTCATCACTCCATATGACAGATTGTCCATATGTCAGATTGCCATTTTTGAACAGTCCAATCTCGCCTTTCAGTGCACCATTTCAGGCGTTGTTCTCTTTGCCGATCATTTAGGAAAGGTTTGCAAGCTGGTATACGAGAAAAAAAATATCTGCATTTCTCGTAATAGTTTTTGTGGAAACTTCAATATTAGGTTTTTCAACAAAAAAATTTCATTTTATTTTTTTTTTTAATTTCTTCGGCTGATTTTTCTTATTATTTTTAACAATAGTCTTCGGAATTTTTTGACTTCTGTTAGTCAATAATTTCGGACGGCCGGGTCGAGGACGGATAGCAGGGCCAACTTCGTTAAGGTACTTATAAATAGTACGAGTGACAGTTGTTCTATGAACTTTGAGCATTCTACTAATTTTTGGTACTGGTTGCTTATTTTGTAAAGGCTAATAAGCTCACAGTTAAGGGACACATTTAAGATCAGTAAAGGTTAGGAGTAATTGCGGATTTATTTATATATTCTGATGTGTGTTTACAAACAACACGAAAATTATACACACGTTTGTTTAAAACCAAAACAATGTTATATTAAAATTTGAAATATCATTATTATTATTATAATTTTGTGTAGTTAAATTTTTTCGATGTGCAAGACTTTTGTCCGGGCAAAGTGTCGATTACTAATCGCTCTCCCGCGACATAGTGTAATAAGTGGCAAAGTTCTGGATGGAAATTCTTCTGACTGTATATTCCTGAGCAAGATATGTGAACTGCCAGATATTAAATTTTCTCTACCTAATTGTTAAAGTTTTTAGTAAAAAGAAAAACATGCATGTACAGTACGTACCTACATTTATCTTCGCGGATTTCATAAAACGCTTCAAGTGCTTTCTTATTTATAGGCTTATGTTGATCGTAACCATTTGAGGTAGCTATCCTTAAGTCTAACAGACCCAGCATCGAACAGCAGTTCATAACAAGCTCTTGGATTGTCAAATCCACCTGCCGTTTTTTATTAATTTGACTTACATTTCTTGGGCTTTAACAACCACATCCTGAAGACCCTCCTCTTTCGAGTGCCTTTGATATTTCCATTGGAAACTAAAATGTGTAACTCACATGCGCGCATTGCGACCGTATTTCGCGGGACATACATTCTTCCTGTCTTGGATATTAATCCAACTTCCGTAAACTGGCCGGTATTTTGTCTGAAATTACGAGGAAATCCGTCAGAATGACAAAGTATATTTATTTCTTGCTGACACTTTTTCGAATATCTCGGTATGGGTGACTAATGTTATTGTATAGATAAAATAGGGAACACATGTGGCGCTATTGCAACAGTAATAATTTGACCCCTGAAATTCGGCGGTGGCGTTATGGTTTCCACACCTTTCGCAGAATGAATGGCTCATATGAGTCGACACAGGTGTTTTACAAATCAAAGTTGACCTCTCTTACCAAATGACAACTGTCCCAACTCGTCAAAACGAAAGTAGACGAGATCTGTCACGACAAGCTGCTTTCTCGTTCCTCTCTAATATTAGCCTGGGAACTGAATCTACTCTCTCCGAGAAGACTAACAACAAGAAAATTAGTGCAAGCGGAAACAGCGCAACCAATCGATTATATAATGCTGGACAATATCAAAGCACTGAACGAGGAAAGGGCAGTGGTCATATTGGCGAGAATAGGACAAATGAGCAGGATAGTACGAGCAGAGATGAAAGTATTGGAACGGCTAAAGCGATTAGTCAAATTGCAGTGGATAAAGAAATTTATGCTGATCAAGGAGCATCCGACATGAGGGAAGGTGATGACCCTAGTATAAAGGATCAAAAGAATGAAAAGGGTAAAAGCGTAATAGCCCATGGAAAAGATACTGAAACTGAATGTGGTAAAGTTAGAGTCTATTCTAGTGTTATGTCAAGAGAATGTTGTGAAGATGTGAAATGAAGAACAATTACATTAATTCAGAAACATTAACATCTTTAACAGAAACAGAGACTTACCAGAAAGGTTCAGGTATGTATATAAGGTTAGCGCATACAAGAAACCTTACATCGTTAAGACAAAGTATGTTGTTAATTTACAAGTTTAACATTGCAGACTATTCTTCCGCCTCGGTATCACCAACTCCTTCTCCACCCAACGGTTCATTTAACCAGCCGTCAAGTCGAATAGCTCAAGTACATGGCGATGTTGTTGATCAATTCGACTTGGAAGAAGATAGCCTTTATGACGATAATTCGTGTTGGTCGCCCAACAATGTGAGAAAAATTCTTTTTTCGCGATGAGCTCTATTGATTTATTGAAAATGTCGTATCTTGACTGAAAATTTGATTGACAGGCATCGCCTACAGGCGCCGGGAAGTTTTCTCTTCTGAAAGGAACAGACGAAAAGAAGATGCGTCGAGAAAAGTCGTGAGTGTAATGAAGAATGCAAGCATGTATTTCGGATGTTGTTTAAGACTAACGCTTTTGTGACATACTCTAATATAGGGGAAAGGTAGACATATTTTAAAGACGCCCATATGATTGCATTTCTTGACGGTTTATGCCAACTTTCTTACAATTATGCTTTTAAATCTCAGGCAGCATCATATGTACATTTGCTAGTGCCTGGTAATGAGCGAGAGTACCTATCCATTTTCACTTAATTTGATACACCACCCAGCTCGCCCAATTTGATATTCACAACTTTACCTCCACATTTCACTAGTTCACACGAGAAGGAAATCGAGTATAATCCTGTACTACTCGATGATCCCACGCTGAAAATGGGAAGACGACGTCGTATGATCAGTCTCCTCCCCTTTATGGTTAGTTTAGTAATAATTATTGGTATCGCGAGAACTATTGATAACACTATCGGTTTATATCTATTTTAGGGATCAAATACTCAATACACTCGATCGTCGGAGCAGAAACGCGAAGCAAACGAGAAATTTCGTAAACAACATCCTAATTTAGATCCAACGATGTCTTTAAGTAAAATTAGAACTGTTAAAGAAAAACTATTATTGGCTGCTAGAAATGAGGTATGAGGTATTTTACGTGACCGCATATGGCTGTAGACAAGACCCCAGTATTCATATTGCATAATAATTTTATTAGAGTCTGGGTTTAGATTTAGAACTGTCAACTGTCGCAATGACTTATGCTTATTTTGAGAAATTAGTCTTAAAGGTATGTAAGATCAGTAATTATCGCACATGTGGAAGTCATCGATCGTATGTCTACTATTATAATCATGACACTAACACCAAGTTGTCGCTCAGAATGCTGTTAATAAAGCAAACCGAAGGCTTATGGCTGGTAAATATGAAGGAAACATTAGTATAATTTATGCTTGGAATATCCTCATAATATTCGCTCTAATTGTTGTGTTTACTGCATAGGCATTTGCCTATTTCTCGCAAGTAAGGTAAATGAACCACGAGGAATGACATTTGGACCACTGTTACAGGTATGGTAGTAAAAAGGTTTTCTTAGAATATCCCATGTTTAAGGTATTAATCTTTATATGTCCCTTAGTCAATTGACAAATATTTCGATGTCGATGAGAAAGATATAAAAGAGCATGAATTTTCAGTGTTTGTTGGCCTGGGTTTTCAACTATATCTACCACACGGAGAATTCATGCCACATTTTGATCGAATATTTCAGTCATTAGGCAAGTAGACGACGGATTCATTCTTGTGTAAACGAGGACTATTGCCTAATTTTACATGCATATTAACAGGCCATAAGAACTTGCAAGAATATTTGGGTCCGATTGCATTTTACGAAGTGCGGAAATGATACGTATAGAAAACAACGTACCATCATATGAATAGATAATAGACGATGCAATGATTACAATAAAATTATTATAAGTTGACAATACTTTGGTAAAAACTTCCCCACTTTATTCTCTGGTGATTTACTTGTCAGTGATTTTCTCGGCAAAAATCAAAATGCCGATATATGGCAGAAAGAGTAATATGTTTGTATTAAGCCGGAAAGTTGATCGTGATGCATGAGTCTAGAAGCTACTGTAACTGAGCACTTTTTATTTATAGTAAAACATGGATTAATATAATTCGATTTTGGAATCCGCTTTTGGGGAAAATTACGTTTAAATTTGACGTGATACGACGTCTATACTATTACTATATACTAATACTAAACTCTTTACCACTCACCCATACAACTGTTTTGACTACATCGTCCCATTAATATATTTCTTTTCAAATCGAAAATGTCTACTGATCCCTCGGTAGAATATGTTTGAAGAATACGAAACATATTAATGCGCTCTGTGAAAATGGAATCGCTGATAATGACTTTCTAAGATTTGAGACAAAAATATTTTGACTGAAACCAGGAGCGGAATATCGGACAGTTAAATGGTCAATGTAAGTTCTATACTTGTATGTTACGTCTTTCAAGGTTAGTTAATTTATTTCGCCTTTTTGTTATATAATCATATATTACCGAATATTTACTTATTCTGCGCTGCTTCTTATCGTCAAACCTGCCCAAAAAACGCATTCGCGTTATTCGGTACCGGTAAGTGAGTCGTAATAAAATGTCAACGCAAGTGAATGAGAAATTGTTTTAACTTTCCATTCTTATTATTTATCAATTCGACGAAAATACTTCAGCCGAAGCGAAAGCCAAGTATCTACTTTCGGAAATATACTTCTTTTCTTGTTACCATTTTATCCAAAGAATGTCTGATAACTTGTATTGTTTCTTATTTGAAAACAACGCGTGGAATAATATCGTTGAATTATTTAACAACTTTCGGTCTTAAAGGTTCAATGATAGATTATAACTTTATGACAAAATTAGATGTAAAAGGTATGTACTATAATCATTCGTTGATTTATAAATAATTTATTGGCTAACGTAAGGATGCGGAAATTCTAGATGTTTTACCAGACTGTCAAAACTTGGAGCTCCTGAAGAGTGGTACTTTAATAACTAGCTAATTAGTCTTTTTAATGACATTTATTCGCTAACATCGATCTACAATGTATCTGAACTTTCAGTCTAATAATGTTCGGGCTTGCTATGACTTAAATGATAGCATTCTCTATTCTATCTTAATCATCAAGATTTCTGGGTTCGTGATTTTGACTCTTCCGTCTCCGTAGATGCAGAAATTGTATCACCAGAGGCGTCTCCCAGATCCTTTAGCTAAGAAAGTAGAATAGCTCCAGTAAATAAACGTTCTCGTAATTCCTATTTCTCGCCTTTAAAACAACATCGAGTACCTTTCCTATCAAATCGTTTAACTCTTTCATTAGATTGTTCAAATCTTGCTCATTCTTGTTGAACATTTCGGCGTTGCGCTTAAATGATTCTGCGCCATCTTCAGTTGCTTGGCTGTGAATTCAAAGATCACGTTGTAAGTCGTTTAAGAAGCATTCTAGTCAAAGGCAATAGCGTTTTACAGTACTATCAATAGTCGCAATCCTTACGGTTCATCTTTAGGCATACTCTCCAAGTCTACATGATTAGTAGCCAACTGGATCTGTTTCTTCCTGATCAAATCGAGTTCTTTAAACATAGCATCTGAATTGTGCCCTGAGATATGGATGATAAGTACTATGTTAACTCTAAAAAACAACTATGGCCAATAACTCTACCTTGCATTATTAGAAACCGCTATATACCGGACGTTTTTGTCTCTCCCTTTGCCATCTTTTTAAACACATTTTCTAATGTATCCATGACTTTGCTGTGGTCCGTTATTCGGAAGTCGGATACCGTGGGAGAGTTTGACGGGTCCATTTCGGTCCGTTCGTGGGAGAGTTAAATTGAATAAGGAATATGGTCTTGTGACTCGAAGAAAAATTGGTTTGTAAATATAATCACGTGAATTAAAGCGGAGGAGGAGAGATGTGGAACTTGATTCACAACAATTAAAAATAGTTACGAATGCCTCCACTACCAATAACAGTCGCTGGTCTTCCAACAGCTTTAATATCGTCTCTCCTCAATGATGAAATTATCCAGGACCAAAAAATTAAAGAAGAGTATAATGGCTTATTGAGCTCTTCAGTTGCGGACAGAATAACGATAATCTCGTGTGTGCAAAAAATTGATTATCGTATTCGAGACACCCAGGTTCTTCCTGCTTTGCATTCACTGTGATTGAACTAATTTTCATGATCAGATTTAATATCTTAACAATGACAACTTCACTATTTTTAGACAAAAATTCTCCAGAAGATCATAACAAATCATGAAATGTTCGCAAAGCTATATGCGAACTCGATCCAACTACGAAACAAAATAAATGTCTTATTTAAAGATGTTGAAGAAGTGTCACGAGAAGTTAATGATCCTGAAGTATGTCAGAGAATTAATTGTGAAAGCAGACGAGATTTTCGAGTGGAGAAACTAATATCAATTGTCCGTAATATTTCAGTCAGGAATAAAACCAAAATTGTTGGCGGCATTACACGAGAATCATGTAGTATTGCAAGATGTTCAGAATGTAAAAGCTATCGCAGAGACTTTGGAACATATATCAAAGGTCAAGTCTTTGACACAAAAATTCAATGAATACCTGTTACATGGACGAATCGAGGAGGCTGCTGGAGCCGCAAAGGACATTGTAAGCGTTAATATGAAGTATTGATAGTTCTGGCGTCTGCGGCGTAAAGCTAAGTAGAAATTGATTAGGATAGATTATTGGAATCTGTGCCAGTGCGAAGTGAAAGAAAGATTATTATTGTCGAGAGACTGAAGGTACGGATCATCCGAAACAAAACGTTATATTTAAGATTTTTTTTCTTTCATAGCTATTAACTTCTTCTCTAATTAGGTTCAACTTTCGAATATAAAAGATACACTTGAAAAGGTCCTTGTTGATCTCATGTCGAAAGCGGTCATATTTGAATTTATCGATGAGAATGAGCAAAACGGTTCTACCTTAACAGTACTATCAACAATCAAGTGTAATAATGAATTTGAATGAAATTTATGATCAATATTCTAAGGTACTTGCTAACTTAATCGTTAATCCTACGAATAGCCCCCAATTATACGATACAACTATCATCCCTTTTGCTCTCATTCAAAGAAGTTGACCTGATCCAGAATCAATTATCAGCGCTCAAAAAGAATATAATGAATTATTTGATCATTCCCTACTTACAAAATCACGGAACGTGGACTGTCAAAATTGACTCACCTGATGATATCACCACAAAATTAACCTATATACCCGCGGCAGCATCTAATGATATCCCATCGAGTGGTAAGGCAAACTTCGCGCTACCTTTTCCCGCGTTTTAATTCACTCATTTCACTAACTACCAAACACTATCTATCAACAGATTTTTTTAAATCGCTCACAATTCTCTTCCATTTCCTCTACACACATATTTTTGGTGGCGCACTACTTTCCTCATCCAGCTCTGCTTCTCCACTAACTGTCGAATACGTTTCGATATTCGGCACAATGTTTTTCCCCCCTCTTCAGCAACTGATAATAACTGAGTATCTCTTTCACAAAATTCCAGTCGAAATTTCTGAATTAGAATCATTCGCATTATTGGCCGAATCGGCTAAAGAATTTGAAGAAGAAATGAGAAAATTGGGCTTTTTACCAGAAAGTGATGAACTGACATTAACTGAATACGTCAAAGATTTGGATGTACATTTTACAACAAAGAAACGAGACATATTGTTAGAAATGGGGAGAGAAGCTATGATTGACAAAGCATTTGAGAGCTGTGTTATTGATGAGGAAGAAGAGTTGAGAAATGAGTCGGGAAAGGCTGAGGGAAATGAACTTCCTGTGGGCGAATCGGAGGAAGTAGAAGGCTTAAACGAGACTAACAATGAGAAAGGTGCTAATGAAAGAGGAAAACAGATTAGTAAACAAGGTGGTGAAGCAGATGGATGGGATGTCGACTGGAATGAAGCTTGGGAAGAGGAAGCTTGGGCAAATAAACTAGCAGGCAATGATTCTGAACCCGAACGATACGAAATAACTACCAAGTCGAAAGCTATAATAGAATTGGTTGTCAAGACCCTTGAAGAGGCCAAACAGTTGAAGGCTGAAAGGTTTTAGAAACGTTTGTAATCATGTACTCTGGTATTAGTTTTATTTCTTGGCTCACTCTGGTCTTTTGATTTAGTGCATTCCAACTCTACCGATCGACCCTGGACTTGTTGGATCTTTACAGAGCTCTAATGCCAGTTTACCATTACGAGAAATTTACATCAATACCCGCTCTAACAATGCTGTTTCACAACGACTGCATGTGGCTCTCTCGAGAATTAACAAAGCTTCAAAAACAATATGCAGGATTGTTTGATGAAATCGGCAAGGAATTTGTATATAACGAGACCGTAGAAAATTTACGCGAACTTGGAACATCGTGGTTCAATCTGCAGATAGTGAGTGCTTTATATTATTTTTAATAATAGTTGATGGAACATAGATAAAGGTATAATGATTTATTATGAAACGAACTTCTTTAGGATAAACAGAAACAGGCTTTATCTGAAATATTTGATGAGCTTAATGGTTTGCAGCAGTCAACTACGGAGGCTAAATTTGAGGCTTGCAAGAAGGCTATGATGGAAATTATTTATACTGTTCAACTTGTATCAAAGGTCTGGAAGGTATGAGTCGTATTTGACACACTTTTTGTCTATATAAGTGCCTTTTATGTGCTTTCATTCTGATATTCATGCCACTTACAAAATATTACAGACCGTACTGCCATCACCATCTCATTATAAGGCCATAAGCGCTTTAATAGATCATATATTGCTACGAATGATAGAAGAAGTCGAAGATCTGTCTGACATCGCGCTAGAAGAATCCTCGCACCTCAATATTATTTGCACAATGTTATACGAGTTGGAAAGAATGTTCCCAAAGTCCGAAGTAAGTCTTCGTTTATCTCTAACATTCTTCACTCCAAAATTAGGGTCTAACGTCCATTGTTTTATCAATTAGCCAATCGGTAAGCATAGTAAGGCATGGCACAAATTCCAGCAAATAACGGAAATACTTAACTTGTCGCTAGCCGAAATAATGGACAGATTTAGAGGAGGCATATTAAGGGAATTCGAGACGGCAGAATTAGTGAAACTAATTTGTGCCTTATTTAGTGAGACACCAATTAGAGGACTCAGTATTCGCGAAATTCGAGGACAATAAGAACAAAAAGAATGTTGTCCCATGCAAAGTAAATTATAATTGAAATCTTTGCATTTGGGGGTGTGGGGAATTTGGGAAGACTCGTTGACATAATAAATGTTCGAATCAGATTTATCACATTTAATTTACAGCGCGTGTCGCAGTAAATGTAGTTTACCAGACGAAAAAGGTTCCAGAATTAATTGATCTTTTTGTTTGAACTTTTAATGTCTTCCTTCAAACAATCAAGGATTGCAGAATTAGAGTCATCAGACGTTATTTAATAACCAAGCTATAGAGAATCCAATATAACAACTTTTGATTACGGTTAAAAAGAAATTATTACAAT
>CAJVPI010001710.1:0-10327 GCA_910592345.1 Paraglomus brasilianum
CTGCCCCATGCTTCCAATGCCAACACATATGTTCTGAGATGTAGCTCCAACTCCATACCAGTTGTTACCTTATGTGCCATATATGAAATATTTGCTGTTCCTATTGTTTTCAATACATTCTCCAGTTGATCGTCATCCAAATTATCCTTGGTTGTCATCAACAAGGTATGCAATCTGATAAAGTGATGCTTTCTGTCATTGTTATTGGTAATTGATTCTAGGCATTTGATCACCTCCTCCCTCAATTGGATTGCACTCAGGTTTTTGTCCGATTGAATTATATCATCAGTCTCGTTGTCTTCAATTTGTTTACCTTTGCCTTTATTTTTCGTTTTCGAAGATGACGATTTACCGTTGTTCTGACGTAAATAAATGTATAGAATAACATATAGTTACAATCAATTTAGTAAAAATCAATAGACTACTACGCTTGAATTCTGTTTCTCGTTTACAGAATAATAATGAACACATTGTTTCGTATTATTCTAAAACATGTTTGTAAAGTGTGAATTAACTTACTATAGTCTCTGCCATCTCTGCAAATCGCTAACTTGCTCAATGGTATAATTGTTAAACTGCGACGATGCGATGATGGTAAATGTCACACTGACTATACAATCAACCAATCAATACAATGTTTACCGAGATTGGATATGTTGTGACGTTTGTACTATACAGCATTAATACAATACATAAATAATATACATTATGCTAGTTATGAACTTATTTCTTCACTGCCGACACAGTTCCACATGTGTCTTTAATGAATATGTGATGTTTTCAAATAATTTTTGGTATACGCATTTAACAGAGGAATAACTGCTGCGCTGTTTATAGTCATCACTATAAGCAATTCATTCATGCGTTTATAGCTAATATATTAACCATTAAACTGGAGTCAAGGTAATAACGGCTTACATACTGCTTGACAATAATTTATGACACTAAGTTTTTACATGTTTACGTTTAAGGAAATTATTATATTATATGTTCGCCTCAACTGTTTTACCGGTATAAATTTGAATAGACTTTTTTCTCAGTTAATGGCAAAAGCACTTTTAAGAAGTGCCTAACGCCGCCAATTTTATTGCAAAAGACGTCAGATGTGCAGCGAATTGACGATAGTAATAGTATTATCGAATTACCGATTACAAATTCCAGCGATCGTCAGAAAGTTGTTTGTTTTTGTTTGCAACAAGACAACTCTAAAGGGATATTCAAACATGTCAATATTACATCAATCTAAAAGTAATGAACGACAATAGACGAGTCTTTTAATCAAAATAGTTCTTTTATCTACTAATATGCTACTGATCGGTCACTCTATGTATGCAAAGTTCACTGTACAAAGCCTTACCCGTTCTCTAAGATATTTCAAAGCTGACTCGACATCACGAATTCCTTCAAGATCAAACACTTTTGGTGGGATTTTGCATAGTCTTATTTCTTCCAGACGTTTTTGAATCAAGAATTCTTTAAGCCGTTTATCCAGCCTTTTTAATTTATTTATCCGATATTTTATAAATATATTTGAGCTTCCGCTATCTGCATAACCCTCTTCAAAAGTGTTTACTATCTTGCTGAATGATTTTTCCCAATCCTTCAATTCTTGGAGAGAGATGGGATCGTTATTTTCTGATATATCGTCTATGGTGGAAAGAGACGTTCGCATTCCACAATAAGCCAATTTCTTTTCGTAATATAGATAAGCACAATATCGCAGTCCTCGAAGCGTCAGTAACGTTAATTTTTGTCGCAGTTGTAAGCTCATGTCTGATACGTCTGGAGAGAATAGATAAATCAACGAGAAATACCGTGGTTGGAGGTGTAATACACAAATCACGAGTGTAAATATAAACAGTCACATGCTATATAGAAAGTATATACAACAATAACCCACATGACGATAACGCAGAAAAGGCAATCAAGTATATCTGTAAGTGTGAATGGAAAATAATTTATGCTGTAGGTAGAAGTTTCTTGCGGGTAATATTGGCTGTGCGAGTTGAAGAAATTATAGTGATAGAAATAAATTAGTTATAGATAGCAAAGAATAACTCGATGCTGCGACTCGCATTAATGGCCTAATGCATCATACATTTCACTTTCTATCTAAAAATCAGAATCATGTGACTAACACAAGTTCGCGTAAAGTTATTGCCGTGGTTGTTTTGAAATTATATTTTATTAGCGCCTGTCACATAATTTACGATTACAATAATAAATAAGGAAAACGGGCTTTTCAGAGCCGTCACTAATGCCACGATTATTCAATACCGACTTCTTCCAAAATATTTTTCAATGTATTTGGTTCTTTATAGTCAAGATGTCCTTTCGTAAGTTTTGTAACGTCATAATTCTCAACTTTCTCGTGCGCGACTGGCTCTAACCCAGCAACTTTTAAATCGAGAGAGTGCATTCTGTAGACTAATCCAAGCACTATGTCGTTTGTTGCATACGCATTAATTACACGTCGAGAGACGGTTGGACATGCAACAGACCATTGCTCAGACGTTGATGGTATTGGAGCACCAATTAAGACCACTGTTTAAAGATAAAGTGTGTAATGTTGAGAGAGCATCGTTAGAAGAAGAATTGCTAATGAACAAAAAAGGGGCAGATGTGCATATGCTCATCACACATTCAATATAAATACATACCACTATCAACAAGCCCATACATTTGTCGCCTAGCCAGTTCCAACAAACAGTTCCATATTACCAAAGCACCCAAGGAATAACCAACCTAGCATCATAAATGTATAATTCCGAGTTTATAAGCTTCTTCCCTAGATTCGTTCCGACCGATATACGACTCGAAAACACAAACATACCAAAACAACAGGTCGCTTTCCCTGGACCCTTTCACACAATACATCTGCCAACACCAAACCTGCCTTCCCTGCTCTATCCACACCTAATGCCCATGGATTATCGATTAAATCTCCAGCCTTCATCACACCCGCCGGTAACAACAACGCCGTAGTCAACGCTGCAAACACGGTATATTGCAATGCCTGAGACGCGACAACCTTAACAGCCTGCTGCGCAATGAACCTCCTAAATGCAATACCAAGATCCAGTAATATCTCCGGCTCGAATGTCAAGGCAAATACGTCTCGTTGCATGCGGGAAAAAAAGGGAAGCCACGGCTTGGTGATTTCATCTGTCGACTCGAGTAAATATCCCGAGATTGCAATCGTCACTGTGAGAGATGGAATCTGAGGGAGGCAGGGGTCAGGTGTCATTTGAGTGAATCCAAAGACTTTGAGCGATCCCATGCGTTTGTGCATTTTGTATCCGCCTAAGCCACCACCAGCTATTCCGAACAGTGAAGTGATCAGAGCCACAGTAGATGCTGTAGCGACGAAACTAACACCAGCGACTGATGTTACGGCTCCTATTCCGGCTGCTACCAGGGGGGCGGCTAAGTATGACGGAAAAATAGAAATGGAGATGTAAGATTGAAGAGAAATAAGTGGATATATTATAGCGCTGCTGAAAGTCTAATAATGTATCCAGAGTCTGGTTGCCCAATTTCATGCTTACCCAATCCGCCGGTCAGTCCAATAACCGTTGCTCCAACTACTACTCCAGCACCAGTTGCCAACCATTTCAGTTTACTCATTTTTTTCTCCCTTTTTTCTAAATTCCCCGAAGCGCTCGCATGCAAGTCCTTGTGAATGTCACTCTCTTTTTCATCGCTTGCCCCCGGTTTTAATGCCTCTTGCTGCATAAAATACAATTGCTGGGCAATCGACTTTTCAAGGTTTGGAATTAAAGATGGCGAAAGTTCAAAGTATCTTGCGAGACGAAATAGGACAGCTCGAGAGCGGGCATCATAAGTAGCTGGATTGACGGTAGATGTTGCAGAGTCGTCCGAGTTTGAGGAACTAGAAAGTGTGGAGGATTCAGGAGAAGAACTATTTGTTGCGGTGGATTCAGTTAGATTTGCAGAATGTGTATCTGTTGTTGTTTTAAGAAAGTTTGTAACAGTATTCATAGTTGAGGTAGTGGATTTTATGCCTTGTTTTAGTCCTTGCCGCATTCTAGACTTGGAACTTTCTGTGTGTTTGAGCACCTTCTGCGACAGTCCCAAAGATACTAGTAGCAGATCAACGATAATCTGTTCTCGGATATCATTCGAAGACGATCTGAAGTCATTAGCGAGATGCCGTATTGCATGTGAATTGGAATCCGTGTGTTCGTATGGTATTCGTTGGATTAAATTTTGCTCTATTTGCAGAGAATGGGGATAAGAGTGATGATTATTGCAGGATTGGATTAATAAAGTTAGTCGTTTTTGTGCGCATAAAGTAAAATCTGGAGAATGTCTGATAATCAAGATCACCGCCAGCAACAATTTTTAAATTATTCCACCTTTGATGTCATGAATGTCCAAGTGAATAAATATAGCATTTAGAAAATGCTGCTTAAATAATTTATCAGAATAACCCTTTGACCACCATAGTTCGTATAATGCATACGCACAAAGACAAGCTACGTTGAAACGTTCCGTTTGTGTCCATTTGTCGCTAAACGACAGAATTCCGTTTGAGTTATTAGACATTTGAGAGAATGATCGGGAGAGAGAATTTGACGACAGAATTTATTTGCTGTGAATGTCACGTGTAAAATAATTAAACAAATGACACAATCACATGAGAAACCCATTGTTAATACTAATACTGTATAGCTTTGCGTATAAAAAAAATGCCCAGTGCTATCCCACATAGTAAATGTCTTTCGTTACTACATAAACAAGAAATGATGCCTTAAGTAAAGTTGTCGACAACGCTAACCTGCGATCGATTATCTTACGTTTTTGTAGAGAGAAATTTGATATTTAGTGAGACATAGTATGTAAACTCGTACTAACAATTTTTGATCATAGACAACTTGGAAAGTTTTGTCAATAAAGTCTTGGCGTAAAGCTATGTAGATTTTGTATTACGTAATAGCTAATATTATTGCTTGTATAGCGGCAGCGACTCTATCGTATCATTACGCTGCAAATCTACACGTTGAAAGTTGTCAAACGTTTTTACTTAGTCACATAAATAAAACTTTTGAAGTAATAATATTGTTTTTCTTTGCTTGTATAGTGGTACAGTGGCACCTCCATAACCTTGGGACTCGGTATTTGTGTGCACTTATGTCGGTGAGGTGATCGAATATATCTATCTCTTGCACGTGTAGAATATGGAGGGTGTGCATTTATGGAGGGTGTGCATTTATGGAGGTTGCTCTTAGGAGTTGCCACTGTAATTTGATTATTCAATGAATTCTCAACCTCAAGCTATAAAATTTTATATGTTATATATTTTGAGTGTTTTTACTTAGCCACGCAAGATACTTTAAAACAAAACTTTTCCAAGTTGTCTCATGATCGAAGTTTGACGGCCAATGTTGTTAGCACGAGTTTACATGACTGTGCTTCAATATTAAATTTCCCATTTATGAAAACGTAAGATAAATGCGGGTTAATATGCCAATAACTTTACTCAGGCATTATTTCTTGTTTAAGTAGTAACAAAAACGTCTATTATGTGGCAGAAAATTCTCGATTGTTTTCTTGGCCATCGAGTTATCAATGGCAAACCCTGTAAAATTACCGTATATCCAATTGTTTTGAGAAAGCATTATATGATTTACTCGTTTCGTTTCTTAACGTCCCTACGAATAGCATCAACAGATTACTAGGTCGTTTTGTCTATTCTAAAGTTAAGGAGGTTTTCGTGTCAATTTATTTGACAGATATTCAAGAATAGACCATCAAGTTTATGAACCAGACAATCATTTAAATGCTGAGTTCGTTGGCAGAACAAAAAACAAAGGCCCGCTCTTTGTTCACAACTTGTTATCTATTCTACCCATAAAACAATGACTGCTACTATCAGACTTTTCAGGTTGAATACTGTTCGACCAAATATTAATATTTCACCAACAACATTATTTAATCAACTAACAAAATTAACGAAGAAAGGTAGATAAATCTGCATCATACGTAACAGTTCTAACCCCTTGAAAGTTTTATGTTATAGAAAATATAAATTGTGTATAAAAAAAACAAGGTACAAAAAACACACGCCTTAGTTTAGTGTTTTTTCTTTAGTGTTTTTTATATAAATAATAACATCACTCAATATCATCTTGTTGTTTGAATGAACTTTACCGCACTATGGGCAACCAGCAACTAAATATGGTTTTTTTGACATTGGAATATTTGCTGCGTCAGGGGCACAATTAACACGAATATTAACGCATGCCTTTATGCAGCATACGCAATGCGTCCAAACTTCATGAAAAGGTAAATGATAACCGTCTAAATAGACTAATATTACCATTGCTCATAATCATTCGCTGACGACAATAGATAATGCAATTTCAAAGATAAAGCTTTCCTTCAAAAACTACAACAATTTGAACGATTGTATAAACGCATCTATTCTCATTTATGGAAAGATACGCATCGGCAGAAAATGCCATAGAATGTTGCAGAGAAATGAACATCTTGTATCGCAAAGTTCTTTCCCTCAAAAGTTTCAAGTCCATATTCTTACCTTATTGCTTAAGTAAGATTCTCGTGCTCTGTCAATACGCCCAAGGTAAAGTTAAAAAACATTTTAACTTAGTGTGTGTGACATAAACGTTTAGACATTGATCGACAAATTTGGCAATCTCAATCGGTTTCAAATATTTACTCCGTTGACCTTCGAAAAAGACATCAACTTCTTCAAGAAGCTGATACAATAATGCTGTAATGTCGGAAAACAAGAGTTTCCAAAAAGAAACAAACATTCTGTTGCTCGGTGAGACAGGCGTAGGAAGTCGACCTTTATCAATGCCTTTGCAAACTATCTTCAATTTAGGACGTTATACGATGCCAAGGACGGGGAATTGGAGGTGTTAATTACATCAAAATTCACCGCAATGAATGAAAACTACGAAATGAAATTAATCAAGATTGGGGATAACGACCCAAATGAACTACTAGACGGTAAAGGAACGCCATCCACACAAGAGTGTATGGATTATGAATTTGTGATGGGGGACAACACATTAATTCGCTTAATTGATACGCCTGGAATAGGAGATACTAGAGGACCAGACAAAGATAAAGAAAAGTTTGTAAATATTTTGAAGCATATTTCCCATTACAAGCATCTGAATGGCATCTGTATTCTTCTCAAGCCAAATAATGCGCCGTGTTTAGGTTTTGCATACAAGAATTGTTATCACATCTTCATAGGAGTGCCAAGGACAACATTGTCTTTTGCTTTACCAATTCCAGAACGACGTTCTATCGTCCCGGAGAGACACTTGTACCACTCAGGAAACGACTCGATGAGCTTAGGAAAAAATCAGGCATCGAAATAAAAACCAACCGAGACACACTGTATTGTTTTGACAATGAAGCATTTAGATTCCTAGCAGCTATTAGAGGAGGTATAAAGTTTAAGGATAGAGATGAAAGAAGCTTCGCAGAGAGCTGGGAAAAATCGACCGAAGACTCATTCAGTACTTAAAGTTACGTAAACCGCATGAGGTACAAGACACTTTATCTCTCAACAATGCTAGAAATATGGTAGTAGCATTTTCAAAAACTCTTGCAGGAATTGAACAGCTTATCCAGGCAAATATTAGCCTAATAAAAACTCAAAACATTACCTATGATATGAAAATTGTAGAAAAAAAGGTCATGGACCCAAACATCAAGAAGCAGATCGATGAGAACAAGTCGCTTCAAGAACAAAGGAAGCACTGATGGTAGACAGACGAAAGAGAACGGAGCGGAGCAATTAAGAAAACGACAGTGTATGATAAACAGTATTAACATTTAATTTGCAAAATCCCTAAGACAAAGTGCAATAACTCTGTTCAATGATGCATATATGCTGACTACTTGGATCATTTTATAAACCAAGAGAAAATCAAGAAGAGTGCTGATTGCTTTCATTATGATAATGAGATTATCAAAGGGCTTGAAGAGACAAAGAGTGAGTACCTAATGAAGATAAAGAATATTAAAAAAGCATTCAATGATATAGATAGTAATTCTTCTGAACAACTGATCTCGCCAGAAGACATAGAAAAGTTTGCACAACAATTGTATACTCTAGAACTCAATGGTGAACCCTGAAAAATAAAAAAGACATAGTAGTAAGCAGCAGGCTTCCATGTTCTTGGATGAAAGAAATAATTGCTCTATGAGGAGAAAAAAAAGGGGTTTCAGAAAGCATGAATACCGTATGGCACATGATTCCTTACATTTGATATGCATATATTAATATACTGTATGTATACATTTATTAATTTATTTGTTATTGCAAACCTGCTTATTTTCAGGAGCATTCTTTTTTTCAAGAATGTCAGGGTTTTTTGGGTTTGGAGGTATTTTATCAGGAACATGATCATTGTTCACATTGTTACTTAAAAAGTCATGATAAAAAGACTTGCATGTAAGCAATTATGATAGGTTCAGCTGATGCTTTTCAATATCTTGTTGGGTTCCTATAAGTAGAAATTAAAGCACAAAATAAAAAGGAAACACAATGGATTGCCATTGTGAATTTGCTCAAACTGATTTGACTAAAGTTTCTTAATGTATACATTAGGGCAGCTTCATATTGCGGATCCAAAAAAACTAAACTAACTGAATTGCTTTCTAAATTGGTTAATAATTCCAAGGCCATTATAAGAAATGAAGAAGTGCATTATTATAGCGTTCTGATAATGATGTTTTGCGACATTATTATTAATAGTAACACTGCTTTCACTTACTGCAAGATTAAACGGCAAGTCACATGGTAAGCAAAACTCCCATTATCAATGTTAATTTTAGAATGGTAGTCGCGCATTTCAGTGTCAGATGCACCGTGTCGAATTTTGAGTGTCAGGTGCAGAAAATGTTTCGATTTTTGAGTGCCAGCACAAACGCCATTATAATTAGCTAACTTAGAATATGATTGGTTCTTCATAGAAATTACAATTATTTTTGAGTGTCACTAAGGCATATAGGCGACCCTTATAAATTCTCATGTTGTAAATATTGTTCATGTTGTTATAAAATATTGTTCAGATTCTTAGAACAATAATTCTCACTCCACAGAATAATAATAATCAAATAAACTGATTCCCTTTGAAATCGAAACTTTACCTTCTTTCATTGTTGAAATATTAATTATTTGACCGGAGGCTGTAAACGTCCATAATACGGCTGTATAAGTTGTCCGTTGATCTATTACTCTTAATTGGGAAACGAGAGCCAATAATTATTTATTGAAACGAAAATTGTTTAATTAGTTATTTCGAGACAAGTGACGGAACCCGACTAGTCAAAATATCAAATCGAAGAAAGCCCTGAATAGATTTATTTCCCCTTCGATTCTGCGGTAGAATAATTGTTGTTGTTATTCTTATTTGGAATCACGAGCTCGGATAGAGAGTTAGGAAGCGCGCAAATTTAATTATAATAGATAGGTCACTTGTAGATTAGAATTCAATCTTAATTGAACCGTGGCACGAACTGATCTGGTAGTAACCCCCACCCTTGTGTCATTCGTCTATAAAATTATGTTGTCAGAGAGGAGGGGAAAAACTCTGTTTTTTCATCAGTACAATATTTAGTAGTAGAGAGCACTCTTTATTATTATACATACAGTAATGACATAATTGACACATAACATAGTGACACTGTGAACGCGATGGGCAAACGTCGGGGTCTTAACGATTATACGAATCATAATTGTATTAGCCTTTACGTAGAAAGCATCCAACCGTGGCAATACCGTGGGAAAGAGAAAAAAAGTTAGATTACACACCAATATTGTCAAGGTAGAGATTTGTACATGTGACTTCTGCGAGCTGACGCGTCACGATAACCGTATATCTAGACAAATATTCCAACTTTACGTCTTCCTTCTAAGATGCTACTCTAATTTCATAGTACACAGTTATCACCATTCATACAACATAAAAAAAATTCATTTGCATAAACTGTATAAAACTCAAGGGCTGAAAGTCTTACTCATTTAGTATTACACCCCCATGCCAAAAGTATATAGTATACAAGATTTTACTAGTAAAACATATAAAAAATCAAAGTTAATTCTCTATATTTTCTCAAACAAGTACCAAGCTAAATGATTGTAGTTTTAATTGAGAGATATCAGTAATTTTAATATATACTGTTGTGGTGTGAGGAGGAGATGAAAGCTTCACTCACCTACATGGGACTGACCAAATGCAAATACTGTTGCGGTCGGTGTATTCTTTGGGTGGGAGAGCCAATGATCTGTCGCGTAGGTGTGTTCACCGACAGGGGG
>CAJVPI010001711.1:0-10324 GCA_910592345.1 Paraglomus brasilianum
CATCTAAAGCACCGATTTCGCTCTTGCGCTTTGAGGAAACCTGGAAATGTACGAGTCAAAAACAGTATCTACAAAGGTGGTGAAACCCAGCACACATGTACCTCTTTTAAAGCAAGTTTCTCGTCGAGAAGGATCGATTCCAAAATTTCTTTAATGACGGGACCCGTTTTCTAGAATAAACGAACGAATATCAATTTTGAAAGTACGTCACGGTTATAAATTGTATAAGACAACAAGAAAAAACCCCAGACGTATGCCACACGAGGAACGTCACCCATACCACGGGAAGGAACGTCACCCTCCCTGGCTGTGTGGCAGCAGAAGGCATGCGCGGGACGTCACCACCCTGGTAAGGAACGTCACCCTTCCAGAGCTGCATAATCCTTCTGGTCTGGAATATCTTGTAAATAGAAAGAATAAACCTGTTTTAGGAGGAAATCCGCCATGCATCGCTTCTCTTTGACTTCCTTTTTGTTTCCGGATATGTCTTTGAGATACAACGTATAGCGTTTCTTCAATGTTGACACTAAGTCGTCGCTTAGAGTAGAGGTCGACCAGAAACCCTTGGCTGCGGTTAAAAAGCCCGTGAATGACCAAGCCGTGTAAGGAGTCTCTTCGAAATACGAAGTCGCTGCCGCGTCTAAGGTTTGAGATAATAAGTACTAGAACTAACAAATTTGGGTTAATTCAGGCATTACCGAAAAGTATCAAGTTAAACCGGCCGTCCATATCGGGAAGCAATTGCACTCGCGGGCTCGCTTCATATAAATACGCGTAAATGGTAAATAAATTTGATTGGTTGATATCATTAGCCCGTGCACGAAAAAAATTTTACAATCACGTGAAAAATATTATTATTATCAGCATTTTGTCAGAGAATTTAAAGACGTTCACTTGTCCCGCCAATCTATACTGATAATGAATAATTCAAGGAAAATACTAATAATTTTGAAAGTACCAATTATATCAGATACTGGACATGACTAGACACAGCCACATGATAAAGGTTCTGGGTTTCAGATTCATTTTCTGTTTGTAAAAGTTCTTCACTGTAGAGGTTCTGATGATATGCTTCCTTCCAAGGTCTTTGATCTTGTTCTTAACCCTGAGATACATTTTGGACATACTAATTTCCTCTTTGTATTTCTCGTAAATTTCTGCATAACTCCGACTGTTGTACAAGGATTTTTTGGACGATCTGCACGGTGTAACGAAACGGAAATGCACTCGATACATCGGTGCAATAATACATCGCGATGCCCTGAATGCAGCGGATATACTGATCGTAGTATTTTAACGACTAGCTGCTAAAATAAATCGTAAATAGAAGCCGAAAGATATAAAAGCAGCAGGAGTAGCAGCTAGGATCGGTAGACTGTGTTGACTGTGTTGAACTGGGTTCACGTATAGTCGAAGACGTTCGATTTCCTTTATTATTTCCTTATTATTATTATTAATAAACGAGTATTCATTTACTCTGATAATTATATTCTATTCTCTGATTCATCCGTTATTATTGTAAAGCATCCGCATAACGGATAAGGCTAATCGATTTCTTGTTCCTCGGTTAGCTGAGTGGCAAACACGGTTGTTCATTGTTTTAGCATGTGTAATTTATTTTTGAGACCCCAACCGTCAGACTACCGAACTAATTAATATCTACTGTCGGATGGTGTATTATATCCGCGTTGAGTTCCCATTCTTTCTTACTGAACTTGATTGGTAAGTTTTCGATTCGGCCTTCGCAATTTCTACTGAGACCTGCTATCCCCATAATTCTAACATTTGTTTCTTTTAATTCAAGGGTTCCTAATTTTTGTGCAAGCCTATCATAGCATGCTTTCGAGACTAGAGTAAGTACCGACCCAGTATCAACTAGAGCGACAATTTCCTCTCCCTTCACGTATGCCTTACAACAGATCGGTCCTTCATCATCAGATGCTCCGTATTGCTGCGCGGCATTAGAGGGTCTTTTAGGTATTGCGGACGCGCCTTTGTCCTTTAAGGGCGTCCTCTCCCTTTTCCCGATGGGGCAGCTTTTCGTGCCTTGGCCCAACAATCTTTCTGCATATGTCCATATCCTTTACAATTAAAGCACTGTACTCGTTTCTTATTCTTGAACCAGCATGTTTCTTCATTATGTCCCATTTTGTTGCAGTTTGCACATCGCACGCTGTGCAATACTCTCGGATATCTTTCGCGTTGGATTGCTTGTGTTTCGGATTTGTGTGCGTTATTTAGTTTCCGTAAATCCTCAACTTCTTTCTTCATTTCCGCTACTTGCGCTAATAATCCCGTTACCATGGGACTTTCTTCTTCCATGGTTAAATACGATGCGTGTCCGGAGCCGTGATAGACGCGTTTACTTGCTGCTATCGCTGCATCCAGATCTTGCGGATTTTGCGCTTTTACGTGATTCTGGATCGATGGGTCCAATCCGGAAATGAATTGGCTCATTTGGATTTCGGGTGGTATTACCACTCCAGTGGCTTTCCAAATTCGGCTGAGTTTGTTTGCATATTCCACAATATTTTCTCTAGGTCGTTGTTTTCTTTTCCACATTTGCGCTAATGCGCTCTCCCTTTCTTCAGGTCCTTGGAAATGAGCTAAGAATATTTCCTTGAAGTTTCGGTCGGCTCCGTCATTCCCTCCTGTCCAATGGGTGAATGCGGATTGACTAGCAAACCAATTAACGAATTTGCCTAAATGGGCAGCTGCGATATTGACTTTTCGGTTGTCAGCTACATTGTTAGCCGCAAACGCTATGTCCATTGTTTGGATCCATGTGGCTGGTCCGGATCCATCAAATACGGGATAATCTGCGTTGCGTGCCATCGGTTCTTGTTGGATTGGGTTTGGTACTGGATTTGGGAGTGGATTTGGAAGTGGATTTGCTATTGGTTGTGGCGGTATTTGCGGTACGACTAAGATTTGCGGCTGCTCTTGTGGTACTTCTTGATTTTGTGGCAGTGGCGGTAGTACTAAGTCGAGGCATTGTACGTTTTCGTTCTCAGGAGTAAGTAATCCCTTGTCTAACTCCTTTTGCTTGCCTTTATCTAACGCTTCGTTTTCGTTCTCGGATTCGTTTTCAGAATCGAATAGGTTCTCAGTTCCTGGTAATTCACGTGCTGCGGCTTGACGTTCGAATTCTTGTTCTTGTTCGTATTCCTGACGCGCTTGTTCTAATTGCTGGACGTCAGTAGGGTTTGTAGGGTCAATAGAATCCCTGTATGTGGTTTGGACTGTTAAAGGCGCTGGACGTGATTGATTATTTTCTTCGGTACAAAATAAATTTTGGAACTGACGAATTAGTCGACTCCCTTGCTGAAATTCCTGTCGAAGCGGTGTAAATGTTCGGTTGACTGGTGTATCTGGGTAAGTTATCTGGATTGGTTGAACGTCGACTGTAGTTACTATCCAATTGTCGATTACTTCTTGTTGGTAATTTTCGATTTCTTCCTCGGTTAATTCGGATGGTAAATCTACTGTGACGTCATAGCCAGGGTTGAGTATATTTCTTGCGAGTAGCGTATAACTTGCTGGTATTTTCCAAAACGTGAAAGTTTTCAGATGTCTGGCTAGATTTTCCGCTGACCGATTTCGACCAGCCCAAAATTTGAAGTATTCAAGCTGGTTTTCTCTTGATATAGTTAATTGGGGTTCAAATTCTGAAAGTCTGTACGCGAATTGATGGTATCCGTCGTCTTCTAAATCTGCTGGGGTGTCACAAATAGTACAGCTATTGTCGGGATATGGGATTAAATTTGCTGTGTCCGTTTCTTTTCCTAGTATATGGACGTATCGATGCTGGACAGAATGTTTTCTTTTTCTGATTTGTCGGGTTTGGCTTCTAGTCTCAGGTCTTCTGCTTGAGCTTGCGCTCATTCACTTTTGTTTAATTAGTTATGTCGATTTTCTTTGTATCCTTTCTTAGGATATCCACGGAATCCCCACCAACTGTTGCGGTCGGTGTATTCTTTGGGTGGAAGAGCCAATGATCTGTCGCGTAGGTGTGTTCACCGGCAGGGGGATGTTACCAAATTTAACTCAGATCGCTACCCTTACTAATAGCGATTGTCTTTACGACTGAATCAAATTTATAAGTGACTATATTTAATTATGCGCGCTTAACTAACTCCCTAAACGAAGTAAAACTATACTCGTTTCTAAGTAAGGGGTACCTATAACAATATCGTTACAACTACAATATTGCTACAGAATCGAAGGGGAATATTTTTATATTTAGTTTAAACAGGGCGGACTTCGATTTAGTGTTTTGACTAGTCGAGTACCTTGTCACTTAATTTAACTGATAACTAATTAAACGAATAAACGGGAGAATCTTATTTGAATATTAATACGACTCGCGTGCACTCTTTAATCAGGTGTATCTTGCTCAACGGGTGTATCGCTAACCGAAGTATCTGCGATTTCGCTAACCGAAGTATCTACGAATAGTCTGTAAGCAAGCTATCTCAGACGTCAACCCGGCAAGTATCAATATTCAAACTTCGATAATATAGAAAGATAATAAAATATGGATAGTATATTATTGTATTCAAAAGGAATTCGCAATGATTTTATTTCCTTGGATAAGAACAAATCCGTGGATTATTAGATCAATTATTTCAAACAATGTATCGAACCGAACAACAAACTAACAACATGATGTTTTGACGATGAGAGAAGCGCTACTTATATAAGACTTTTGCCATCAAAATTAGTGACGGAAAATTACTAAGTTTAGCTATTGTTTATATTTTGTACTGCCACCAAAAAGAGTGACGGAGAATTACAAAGTTTAGCTATTGTTTGTATCTCGTACTGCCACCATTTTCCGTGACGGAAATTTACTACATTTGAACTCTAGTGAGTGTGACAGTACTAAAATTAGATCGCTGCGGGTGGTACTTTGACTGCGGAGGAAGATTTTATCACCTGACTTACTCGACTGCATCAGCAGACCGACTCGTCGTAACAATAGGACTAAGACACTAAAAAAATAGTCTGGATTTGAGCATAAGCCACAGCTATAAATTGAGCAAAGCCTTACCAAAATGTTACCAGCTAAATTAGTTGATTTCCAGCCACATCAGCATCTTTTTAGCTCACATGATCAAATGTTCACTTTGTCTGGTTTTGTTGCGGTCTGCCCCATATATAATTACATTTAGGACAATCAGTATAAACTTCCTTGTCCCACAAGTAGTTTTTCTAAACCTAACTGATTATGGGCTAATACTAATGCATGCTTGTGAATTGCAGCAAGTGTTATTATTATGGTAAAGAGATATCATTAACAGAGTAATTTTGTGTATGTGAACGCTTGCTGCCAAAGATACAGGGAATTGAGTTTATTCACTGCCACGGGTCAGATTCGATATTTTTTCGTTATATTTATTTAATAGTAAGACGCACATAAAGTATTGTTCAAATGCACGATCAATAAAGTTGTTCTTTACAAATACTTGTTGCAAATCAAATGTATTTGATTATTCCTTTTCAAAGTAAACTTTATAATAATTACAACAGCAACATACACATTAATTCATGAATATTAATAATAATACAAGTAATGTAGTTTATTATAAATACAACAAAGCCTACAGATACAACAAAATCCATAATTCTGACCATTTATCTTTGTTAAATATCAAACTTTTTATCTTTCTAACAATCAAATCTCAGATATTTTAATATCCTTCTCAGCAGGCGCCTCGATACCTCCTCTGCGAGTTTTATTTTTTACGACGTTGTCTACGTTTACAACGTATTCCCTTAAAAAGAACTCCAGTGAAAGCAGTCTTTGTTCAACCGCTACAAATTTCTCGTCGCTCGAAAGATTTTTTGATAATACAGGGCCCACGAACGGAATATTTGGATTGTCGCTATCGTCTTGCTGGTTTCTCTCAAATTCCCTGTAATGACTTAGACGATCGTAGAGCGTAGACCTAACTTTGCGGCGGATGCACGGCAGATTTTGAATCAAACCCCATGGACTCATTTCATCAGAGCCTGTGAAAAAAGAAGAGTAATCGATATAGACGCTTAACAAAATACGCACGCTTGACAGAAAAAGCAGAGTAATAAATCCAAGGAAGTGGATAGAATTTCGTTCACATACCGTATAAGAACATATAGACTCCCATTACAGCAGTGTAAATACCACCCACAGCGCTGAGGATATCACTTACCGTCAAATCGCTAATGTTAAAGAGTTAACGTATGTTAGCATAAAAGTATTCAATAACATTAGCAATATTCCTTTTTTTATTCGAGCCGTTTGTGTCACGTATACTCACGAGTTTTCGATTTCCGTTATGACTACATAAGAATTAGGTCTTATAAATACAGTCGCATAACTTCCGACAGCGGAGTTGGGGTACGATACTAAAAGCAAAATGTGTGATTAGGATGCAATTTCTCTCTCGATAAAGCGGGGCTCGCTAATATAAATAAGTATAAAATGTTCGTTCTTCCAGCTTACCGAATACGCTGCTTATCAATGGTATAGGTTTATGATCGCCGTTTTTTCCAGACAGTACGTTTACAACATTTCGATTGAGGGGTTCGGGTATTTTGCGTTCAAAAAAAAACGAGTACGACTAATTCACGTGAGGATTGTTGCTATTAGCAATATTGAAATATATATATAACACGCTCATTGCATTGATTGACGTGCTAAAATTCGCCCACCTGGTTGTTAGCGAGGTAGTAATTGTTACCAACCCATGCCGTAGACATGTAATTATTAACTCCTTTTAAGCCTGGACTTTGGGACGCTAATGTCAAATCAGCCAACGCCTCTAAGGGGAGGTTTAATCAAAATTGTTTTTGTTAGCATAGCATAACGATCTTGTTCATGTAAATTGTATAGAATACATTAATTGTATACCTCCATCAGTAAACCACGCTTGCAGATAAGCATCGCCGCCAGTAAACGCTGGATCAGTTATATCCGTTTTATCAACCGCCAAGATAATGCTTAGTAAGGTGGGCCCGTTTGCATTACCGTGAGGGTCATGAAACCCCAAGTCAGATGCCTTGAAGGTTTTCGAGTAACCACCATTGACATTTTGATAGGTGTTGACATACTTATTACAATCGCCAGTCGCTAAATATCAAATTAACGCACACGTGTCAATATTGGTTATTAACGAATAGAAAATAACGTCACTGTTTCAACATACAATCATCATAATAGATCGTCGTGCAGCTGACTGTGAAGTTAAAAGAAGAGAAAAAAAAGACGGCTGAAAGTAAAAGAGAATGACTTAATATTAAATTCAATATCAGTTTCATTTGCATTAATAGGAAAGATTACGCACTTGGGGCAGGAATGGTACTATTGTCTTTTTTATAGGTAAAAGTTCTCTCATCTTGACTCAGCTTATATGCTTTCCAGCAAAAATAGATTAATACGCCTATGTAGCAAAGCCATAAAAATGATATTCTCGACCTTCTGATAACAGTGAGCTCAGAACGTCGTGAAGGAAATCTGTTGATAATGAAATTTTTTATCGATTTTGTCATGGTGAAATATAACAACGGGGTGAAATTTTAAATCGCCGAGACTGGTCAATATATTTCTAGGGTATCCTTTGTTATGCAAGAATAATCCGACTATTGGGAAAAGCGCGGGGGTATTTATAACATTTATCTTTGGCATACTGTTGTATATTTAACAATTCTGCACATTTTGCAATATTATCAGGAAACGTAATGATCTATTGTTTGGATGATTTTATAAAACTAATGGTAATAGTAACGCTGACAATGTCAAATAAAATATTTAAATTTGTGATCATCGTCATTGTCTGAAATTTAACCTAATACTAATTTGACTGCCCCGAGTTGGCCGATCACAACTTTTGGCTAGAACTTTTTTTCCCCCCTTAATCAATTTGAGTAACAGCAAAATAAATCATGTGATAAGGATGCCGTAGCAGAATAATGGTGTAGCTTTCATTGCCAAGTGAATGTCATTAAAATACACTCAACCATCTTCTGCAAACCACAAAACTCTTTCCGTGTCATCAAATCAAAAAAAAGTCGGGTTTACCCACGCACAAAATTTAGTTTCATATTATCGCTCAGAATTGGTTCTTTGGCAAAACTTGCTTTCCAACAAGATTGCAAATGGCTTTGTTTTTACCGGAATAGGTATAGGTATTCATCTTTTGTTAGCATGTTAAAATTGTGTGCACGGTGTTTGTCGTGTTGTTTAGGTCTGCATATTGTCCCACGACATATTAACTTGTCTTGTGCGTGCTCGTAAACTTTTTTTTATGAAAATCTTTTCTAAGCAAGACCGTTGACAACCTATGTTCTTAAACACATACTGTATCTTCTGAATTGTCGTTCATCGAACCAAGTTTCCATACGTAAGTAATTCTTCACGTTAAAAGAATTTGAGCTTTAAGCGGTTGTTTGTTTCACACGTCGATCGAATGCAGGGTAATGATCAAGTGAACAGATATTAATATTGACGTTACACGACGCTTCGGAGAATCAACTACCGATGCATACAAACGTTACCGTATATTCCAAGCAATCCATTGCAGCTATTTTAATATGACTAACTATATATTTACATTTTATTATAATGACTTATTTGTTTGTTTGCTGTCTGTTTGTGCTGACACTATTGAACTCCGAAATGAAGCTGCCCAAAATAGATTCTTTATCAGTGTTGCATAAATCACCGTAATTTGATCAGATATACTAAACTATTTTGTCTTCCGGAAGAGGGGAGCAGATATTTGCTGTATACGTTACTAAATACAGTTCGACTTGCACTGTCAAAGAACGATTTACAGTCAAAGAAGCGTTAATTACTAAGTCGATGAATCCCTAATCGTCGAGATTATTACTGTTTCCAGAAAAATTGTTAGTCGAAAGTAATTTCTCGTTTTTATAATCTACACCGTGAAGTCCGGTTTAACAAAGATGGCTTTGTAATGAAGTTTTCTCTGGATTGAGTTTAAAAACTAGCAGTTGAACAAGATTTATAATTAAAATTAATACAATTATTTAACAAACACGTTGTGCGAAAATGGTAGTGCATAAATGAAATTCTTAATGATAGAACAGCACAACAGATTTGTTTATGTGAGGAACGTTACCATATATTAAATTTTGTTCTAAAAATATCACCGTGACGTGCAGACAAAACCAAAAACATACTAGACGATTTATTAGCTTCGATGAGATAATCAAGCAGTAAAGATAATGTTCTATTGTCGAATACTCATTTTATCGGAACAGAGCACTTTCTAAATTGGACTGCATTATGTAATAACAAATGGCGTAAACTAGGAATTTTAAGGAAACAGGTATATACAGTCAACCATCCATATATGAAAATGTCTTATTCCCCAAGCTTGGGAGTTAGTAAATGTATTCACACCCTCCATATTCTGCATTGCGGTTTTGTTCACTTCCCACTATATAAATTCTACCCTCTCTATGTGCACGCCCGCAATTTTCATGTGATTTGACAAACGATAATTATAATTACGCGAGATATTTAAATTAATCAGAAGTTGTGGATCTCTTACCAAATAGCATTTGATTGATGGATTTTTGAATAAACCGGGAAGAAGAAATAATTATAAAGTGCCCAATGACGACGCATTTATTGAAGAGCTTGACAAGACCATCAGACATTCGTATTGATGGTAGTGAAATTGGTGTCAGCTAAACCACCAATAGTTAATGTCAACGATCGTTAGAATTAGTTTCATTCCCTTTCGCAACAACAAGGGAATTACTCAAACATGTTAATGCTCTTGATTATTATATCGGTTTAAAGTTGGTGAATGCAAAGAAACAAACAACGATGGTCAATTATTTTTAGCCAGCAACAGTAGAGCAAACGGTTATTTTATTTTTGTCTTTCATTATATATTATATCAATATCACGTGAAACCAATAAGATCTATATTAATATATGCAAAATAAACTTGTTTCACTTTTTCATAATCGAAAAAAACCCCCCCAACCAACTTATTATTCTAAAGCTGAAGATATTCAGCGATGAGGCTTTGTAACATAGCAACTAAATTTTCTATATCAGTTATTATTATTTTGATTATTTTTTAAAAAAACAAAAACAAAACAAAAACAACGCCTGGGTTGTAAAGTTGTTACCTGGTTGAGTAATTGTTTCCTTGTTTGGTCATTCCACTTTGCAAATTGCGTTGATAGCGCATTACGGCTTTGCCTGATCACAGTGTATTAATATTTTGGGGGGTTAGATATCGGTAGTGTTACAAACATAGGGGAAGCCTCATATGAAAATCCATAAACGAAGTTTTTTTCT
>CAJVPI010001712.1:0-10314 GCA_910592345.1 Paraglomus brasilianum
GTATCAAAACGGGGCGAGTCTTTCCGTCGGCTCGTAACGTAGTGGTTTCACTATGTATTCCTCCGTAGCGAACATTTAATAACTTCCTTAACCAACATAGGAAAAGGCTATGATACCGATGTGTTTAAGTGAGAGAGAGATAATGTTTATCATTATCTCTAGTGTGTATAAAGAAGACATATTACGGTCCAAGGCCTACGGTTGGATACAACAAACCGATTTATCGTTCGCCGGAGTTTATCTCACTTAACATATCAAAGAAGTAACTCAACCTCCACACACATTGTCATCGTCACCAATCTCTGAATATGGATAACGTCTCGCCTGGGACGACTCACGGGAAATCCTTTTACGGGATATTCGACTGTTAACCATTGAGAGCGTTCATAATTATTATTGCTGGATAATTAACTGAACCGGAAGCTAATTCCGATATCATTTAGGGATATCGTTAGCCTGTGACAATGTTACGTTTTTCTATGAGTTTACTTGTATTCCGTTGCGACTAGGTGAACACTTGACGCCAAACGAAGAGTTAATGCTTAATTTGCTGAACTAAGAAAGAGTATAAAGAGTTCGATATGACAATACGCTCGTTGGGTTAAGCTTCCCTGTATCTTAGAAGGAATATTCGTCTAGACACGTGGTTATCGTGACGACTCGTATACGTAACGGCTAATACAATTACGACTAGTATAATCGTTAATCGCACAAGCCCATCATGAGAAGAATAGCCTATCGCGTTCACATTTGTACAAAGTCTGTAGTTGAATGGAAAGAGGAAAATTTGTACAAAGCCCAGACCTTAATCCAATTGAGCATCTATGGTACACTCATCCAAAGAATTGAGTGATGTACTAATATGGCAAAGTGGGTTAAAAATTCCCACCAGCGATTTAGAGAAATTGGTAAATAGCATGCCACGTAGAATCAGTGCTGTGATTAAAAATAAAGGGAATCCCACAGAATATTAATCTAAAATTCAAAGAGACGTATAAAGTTTGTTATGTGTTGTTAATACTGCTGCATAAAATTTTATCATCATGTGATCAATACTCTTTGCGTACATAGGTAAATTCGATAAGTCAGACACACTTATCGAGAGGATTTAAATCTGATTTTGTCCGACTTAGCAAGCACCTAATCCTTTTATACACTTTTGAAAACGAATATTATATTATTTGAGTGCCATAACGCCACTTGTCCTCGATATCAATAAATAAACAATTATGAACTAACTGCCTATGAAGATTATAATAACTATTGCTATTGCTATAACCGTTATGGTTTTACGTGCCGATCTTCAATATACAGTATTTATCAAACGCCAATTAATAAGTCCACTTTGAAACGAGTCGATAACGTTGTCGCTGAAGTCATTGTTTGGTATTCTTTTTAGTTTAGCGGAGTTTTTTATTCTTTGGGCGATGCTTTTCTGTCATCCTAAACGGGATGCATGTATGAAAGCCGTTATATTCTCCAAGTTACTATATCGTTTGAGTATTAAAAAAAACGTCATCATGACGAGATAGTATTAAGCCACCAACCCGGACAATAAATATACGAGTTATCTTGTTCATACTATCGTAATTATTCTAATTATTTCTTTTTAAGCAAATATGTGTACGATCAATTGTTTTAACAGATCATATATGTTGCGACTTGCAACACCAATACATTTTACCGCCAATACATTGTATGCAAACAGATATGACGATATATTATTACAAGGCTTTGCCAAAACTACGCCACCACGCATATATCGCTATTAAAACCTTACTAATGTATAATAAATAGCAAGTAGATATGATAGAATTTAGTGAACAATTGTAACTACTACGCTTACTACGCTCGGGGCTGTTACCGATTTTTTTTCGGCAAAAATATGTTCCCGTACTGTACACAAAAATTTTGATTATCGGGATATTATCCGATACGTTACACACCGAATTGATTTCTTTTTTTGGTAGCATATTCTGACAAATAGACAACTTTGGGTGAAATTTCGTGGTTGGTGTAACATGTCGGATAAATTCCTGATTATCATGTTATGATTATAAATTATAAATGTTCACTTTGTTGCAGTCTGTCTTTTTTATATTGACATTTGGATCACTGAACAGTAAATACAATTGAAGTATATATATACCAGTGCAGAAAGAGGATGCAACGCGAGAAACTAAACTTAATTTGAAATTCGCTTGTCTACCTGTAGACCGCAATGACTTCCTCATATACAACGAATTTACCTTCTGATTCGGTTCAACCTCCTCCACAAACCCTTATCTCGTCAGCCTCCGAATCCACGCCCCTTTTACAGTCTTCAAACATAGTTTACGAAGATATTCCATTGGGCGATGCGCCCGACGATATGACATATGACTTGAAGGAAGCAGCGTTTATTGTTCGAAAGTCTGTGCCTATAGTGTTGACATACCTTATAGAATTCTCGCTACAAATTGTGTGCGTTATCAGTTTGGGACATTTGGTAAGGAATCTTTGAATTGCAGTAGCATTGTGATTTGGATAACCAGGAGGCTCTATGGATAACAACGTTCATGATAATGACGACTTGATCAACTTTTAATTAGGGTTCGGTTGAATTGGCCTCATCGGCACTGGCATCAATGGTAAATAATTCAAACACGCATCAAGAAACCAAAAAATAAAAAAAAATAAAAAATCAAAAACGCCATATTTCGCGATTTCACAACTTTTATTATCAATTTTTCTGTTCAAGTATGCCTCGGTCACCGGTTGGTCTGTAACGTTCGGTGCCGCTACAGCTCTCGACACCCTTTGCTCTCAAGCTTTCACCAGTGGGAACCCCATGCTCGTTGGTGTATATCTGCAACGTACGATAATTATTATTTTCCTCATCACCATCCCTATAGCAGCCATATGGTTAGAGGCAGAATCGATATTGATATTTCTTGGACAAAGAGAAGATTTGGCCCGAAAAGCTGGCCTCTTCCTGCGATGCTTGTTGTTTGGAGCACCAGCTTTTATAATGTTTGAGTGTCTTAAGAAGTATTTGCAGGCACAAGGTTCGTTAGTAACTTTTGAATACAGAAAACGTGAGGTTAGACTGATAGAAGAGGATGTCGGCGCTGAACAGGAAGGAATTTTTTTTCGACTGCATTAATTAACGAAAGTTTTCGCGTTTACTCATCTTAGGAATAGTGAAAGCCCCAACTTACATATTAGTAATCGCCGCAACATTAAATATATTCTTAAACTATATACTTGTCTGGTATGAACCGCTTTCTCTCGGTTTTATTGGGGCACCCATTGCAACCGCGACAACGTATTGGTTTATGTTAATTCTGCTCGTTGGTTACATCCGATACTTTGATGGGTACCAGGTATGGGGAGGATGGACAAAGCAATGCCTTTCGGGTTGGGGTGAAGTTGTAATGTTAGCTGTGCCAGGCATTTTCATGGTTTGGTAAGCGATATATGATTTCAGTTGTAATCAGCGTACGAGTTTTTGCTTTGTTTAGAATTAACTTTGCTAAATACTCAATCTCCTGGCCAGTTCCGAGTGGTGGGCTTTCGAACTCGTAGCTCTAGCCGCAGGTTATTTTGGTGAAACAGCTCTGGCAGCCCAGAGCGTGATCCTCACTACTAGCTCGACCTTATTCCAGTTTCCCTTTGGTGTCGCCATTTCTGCATCAAATCGTGTTGGAAATCTTCTCGGGGCAGGATTGGTAAAGCGAGCTCAGGTTAGCTCGCGTATGTCTATGGCCTTGTCAGTTATGGTTGGAGGAACAACAATGTCATTGTTGTTGATGTGTAGGCATTCTTGGGGGTAAGTTGCTTGAATGATTGACGGTTTGAGGATAGATTGCGACATTTATCGATAATTTGTTTTTGCAGATATCTGTTTACCGGGGATAAAGAGGTTGTGGAATTAGTAGCATCAGTTTTACCAATGTGCGCCGCGTTTCAGGTTAGCACACACCCATATCACGTGATAATTATGTGATTACGTGACTACGTGATTACATGTTTGTTTTTTTCTTTTACAGATAAGCGATGCACTCGGAACGGTAGGCGGTGGTATAGTTCGCGGTCTTGGCCGTCAAAAAGTCGGCGCTACGCTTAACATAATTGCATATTACTTAATTGGTCTTCCACTATCCTTGGTCACAGCTTTCCTCCTTGACTGGCAACTGATAGGTCTCTGGGCTGGTTTAACGGTTGGATCGATGTGTGTTGGGATAGGAGAATCGATTATGATTATCAAGACTAATTGGAGGTGGGAAGCAGAAAATGTGAGAATAAGATTTCTAGCGGACACAAAGGTGAAGAGGAACAATGAGTTGAATAGGGAAGTTGGGAATGGACTTGACGATGGGGTGGAGCATGGAAGCGCGTGAGTATGGTATAATGGATATAATGAGGATGACTTATAGAGATTGTTGAGTATGAATGTCCGAAAGTTGTTGGGATTCGTAATAATCGAGTAGGCAGAGCGAGGGACAATAAATTTGTAGATGAGTGTTGCAATACGTAGTATGGGGATGATAGCCAGTCATTTGGCCAAATATTCAAGACTACCGAAAAATTACAAGAGTAGAGTGATCGGCAAGATTAGAATAACGATTTATTATTATAGTATAACCATATTCTTATTGATAAAATTGGACACGCGTCTTGTTCTGTTTTCTTCGTCTCAAATATTTTCTACCTTAACCTAAACAAAATTTGTGCTAATTTCGTAGCCCATCGCGTTCACAGCCTATTTTAAGATAATCTCACCTCAAAGATTAAAAAGTGCTCAACTTTAAACAAAAATGGCTCCTTAGTATTAGTGGATGTTTTTTCTTTTACAAAATATAACTGCAAAATGATAGACCTTAACCGGATAAACAATTTTATTTATCATTCCAATTATTGTCATACAGTATAGCGAGCATAATTATCCGGCCGCTCCTGGTTCGGGACAGGAATAAGTAAGCGGTTTGAAAATTTTCCAAAACATCCAACCAATATTTGTCTCTAAAACACGTAAAAGCATATCAAACATATCAAAACCGCACGTCACATAAACTTCATGTTTGTCAGATCAACGTTTACGGGTTTCTTGAGATGTGGTCGAATTAGAGAAAATCGTTGTTATACTTGGTAAGAAACGCGCATAATATTTATATGTCGCACGTTATTTACGTTTTGTAGTAGAAATCACACAGTAACGCCGATATAATATTGTATGAATGCATTTTGATGGGACATCGACCAGAAGTTGAACCAGTAGGCTTTGCAGAGAAACAAAGAAAAAGAAAAAGAAAAAAGGAATACCAAAATTTGTTTAGAAAAGTGTCGAGATATGAATTTTTGAATTCTTATGGCCGAAATCGCGAGATATCTCAAAATAAAAACTTTGGTATTTGGAAAATTTGCCGAAGAAAGTTGATCGATTGTCGATTGATATCAACTCTTGGGATTTACCGTACAGTTCCGAAAATAAGCACCCCCCCCAAAAAAAAATTTTTATCTCCGAAAATAAGCACCTCCCCAAAATTTTTGTGTAGCTATTTATTGTATTTTGAGAATAGATAAACTCATCTACGTAGTCTCATTATCACTTATAACAATAACTTCCAATTCCGTATTTTCTTTATCAAAATTCCCAACTCTATCTAAATTCCCTGTTGTACCACATTTTTCAAAAGATCGAATTATGGTTTGAGCGGATATGTTTTCCCATGAACGCTTGACCCAACAACACACATCGCTGCTCCTAGCACGACGAAGATTCCGTAGAGGCATATAAAGCAATGAAAATTATTTCACTCATATATGAGGAGTACAGAAGAAGAGTTTGAACAGATGTTGACTGATAATGAGAAGGAATGTAATGAAGTCCCGCTCCGCAAAGAACGATACCATACCATTATTCAAAAGCGGTTGGATGCGTGCGGCGGCTGACTTTGGTTTTTATTTACATATTTATTTTAACATGCTTGCTGAATGTTTATAGTTTTAGTTAGCTGAAAATTGCACGATAAATTTGTATTGTGTTATATATTATTATTATTATTATTATTATTATTATTAGAAATGTTGATTGCAACATCTATATATCAAATGTTTCGCGTTTCTTTTAATCACACTAATACTGGATTCTCGCGTTTGTTTTTACTTACCACTATTGAATCTGTCTAGAAAGTTTACTAATATGGTATTAATTAATCTAAATGTTTGTGATTTTCTCAATTTTGTTACACAAAATCTACCCTCTATAGTCAAAGGGGTCGGTGCATATTTTCGGAACTGTACGGTAACTATCTTTCGAGCGAAGCTGTGTCCTACTTTAATTGTTAAATACAGTAACAGTCAGTGACCTTTAAACTCAATGTCGATCGGTGGACGTCAATCCTAGATAAATATTCGTCCTCGAGTATCTTCACTATTCCCTTCGGGTGAGTGTATCATTATAACAAACGCGGTTCTTAAACGAATATTTATCGTAATTCCACGAGAGTAATCGCAGGACAAAAAACGAATACCCCTAGATTATATAGTGATTAACGGTTTTTCGGCTATATCGAATAATACTAGGTCAACGTATATGTTCAGAGTATAAAGGACTGCTCGTTTATTTAAATAAAAGACTTGAAAGTATAAGATCACGAGAACTCACCAATCATAGCGGAAAAACGTATTGCTTAACTGAACTGCCGCTTTCGCCTATTTTTAAACTACGTGTACTGCCACTTCTACCATATTAATCGATGAATTGTATTGCACGACTGCTGTGTAATAACGACTTGTGTACTGCCTGTATCACTGCCTGTGCATTATAATACCGTTAGAGCTACAAAAGAAATGTGAGGAAGAATATACGTCATCCATTACACGTCGGACAATTCGATTAGCTGAAACTAACATCCATTGTCAATACTTTCTTTCAGTATGTTTATTAAGTTCGTTTCTTCCAATTTTCAGAATTTTGTCGTATTGACTGCACTTTTATTCTTTATTCTCCTTTCTCCTTTAGCATCTATGCTGGTTTTGTTCCGTACTACAATATAGCAATTTAATTGTGACTCTATCAAATGATTGAAGATACTATTCATCGACAGACTGTCATTGTCGAAGAGCTTCTGTGTATAGCAATGCAATTTTTAATGTTTTAGTCAAGACTATTTATTTATGTATAGTGTTTGATATTATTGAAGAGTTGATTGTATGATGATATTACTAAATTATTATTGTAATTATTATATCTCTCTTCGAGTATGCGCTACTGTAATGTATCAATCTTTTAGGTTATATAATACTTGGGCGTGGAAGAAACTTACGCGAAAGATAACTTTGTCTTATAAAGACTTTTGCTTAATTTTAAGATCATAATCTCCCGGGTCGATTTTTTGTCCACAACAGATGATTTATGAAAATATTTGCTATTCATACTTGAAGGATAAAGATTATGTATGTTAGTGTTTAGGAAACAATAATTACAATTTGTGAACAAGCAGTTTGTGGATTAAAAACGTAAAGTTCTAGCCCTAGCACGGAGAGTGAAGTGGGCCAGGTTTGATATCACACGTGAGGGCGTGGCTGGCGCCTGTTACGGCTATCTTATTTAAAAGGAGGGAGACATAAGATTAATAAAATAAGCGAAGTGCGTAGGTTAACAAGGAGCATCGTTAATTTGATCGGATTTTAGTTCAGGCTATTAACTAATTTTGCGCATTGAATTGGTGGTTGCAAACATCGTATCGTCGCTCTGAGTATGATTGGGGCTGGACAAGAAGAGGCCGAATAGTAGATATAAGAACAAAAGTTACACTATCCCGAAAGAACTTTCTCACAAAAGGGACAGACAGGAATTTTTCTTTTCTTTTCTTTTCTGTTTTTTCCATATACAGAATTTGAATGACACACTAACGTTCTGTCGTAAAAATGTGCTCGTTTATTATATATATATATATGTGTTGATATAATCAGTTATCCATATCTAATAAATAGATGATAAAAGCTACTTACTACTCAATCGCTAAATAATTTATTCCTAAATCGCTAAAGTACAGACTAATTCTACTTCTCTTTTTCTTCAAAGCATTTGCAGTCATTAACATCATCATAATAATTCTCAAGAAGGAATCGGGCAACACGAACTGCTCGACTCGAGACATCCTCCTTATTATGGGTCTCATTCTTAGCAACGAGTTTGTCAACTTCCGCTTTAGCATACGCCGAAACTTTCCCAACTGCATCTGTTTTATCATATGCAATGGTCGTCTTGACTTTGTTGCGCTGGCATTTAAATTTACGGAGTGCTTGATAAGCTGCACCAGAAACAATCAATTCAGAATCAAGATGTCCGTCTTTCCCCGTCACTGTAGTTACTTCTATAACCTCCTCTACAACGGTTTCGCTATGAGTCTCGGTCTTAGTTTCAGTAGGTTTGACATGCGGCCCGGTAAATTTAGTATCTTTAATGGGAGCAGACTTATGAACTGATACGGTTTCGATCATTGTTTCGACGGTCGCTTTGCCTCCTGAGTGACTTCCGCCGTGCGAGGTCTTCTCACCATGCCCTGATTTCTCAATTACTTTAACCTCCTCTTCAATTTCGATCGTTTTTTCGACGGTCGCTTTGCCTCCTGAGTGACTTCCGCCGTGCGAGATCTTCTCACCATGTCCTGATTTTTCAATTACTTTAACCTCCTCTACAATTTCGGTCTTTGTTTCGACGGTCGCTTTGCCTCCTGAGTGACTTCCGCCGTGCGAGGTCTTTCCACCATGCCCTGATTTTTCAATTACTTTAACCTCTTCAATTTCGATCGTTTTTTCGACGGTCGCTTTGCCTCCTGAATGACTTCCGCCGTGCGAGGTTTTCTCACCATGCCCTGATTTCTCAATTACTTTAACTTCCTCAGTTTTGGTCTTTGTTTCGACGGTCGCTTTGCCTCCTGAATGACTTCCGCCGTGCGAGGTCTTCTCACCATGCCCTGATTTTTCAATTACTTTAACCTCCTCAATTTCGATCGTTTTTTCGACGGTCGCTTTGCCTCCTGAATGACTTTCGCCGTGCGAGGTCTTTCCACCATGCCCTGATTTTTCAATTACTTTAACTTCCTCTACAACGGTTTCGCTATGAGTGGATTTCTTCTCTTCGACATGAGCTTGAAAAGCGACTTTATAAAGCCGAAATAGGTTAATATAACACATTCATATAGATTTTGTTACGGGACTGAGAAAGAACGTACCTTCGAATGAAGCATCGGCTTTAATCGATTCATCGTCAACTCGGTATCTCTCGATAATGTAAGTCTTAGCGAATTCATGTACTTCTTGTTCAAGTTTGGCATCATTAATTTGAGCAGATATCCAAGCATAAGAACGCTTGTAACTTGATTCCCATTCTACACGATGGTCCACAGCTACGAGACGTAGGTACCACAACGATACGGCTGTGCCTATAATGCGGATATCAAGCTTGGAAACACGCTCAGACTTGAAGTGACCTCGAAGACTTGTTTCGAACGAGTGTGCCGAGTCGAACGTAAAGAGTTTGGCAAATTCGTTATCAATCTTGACGTAGCCTTCTTTATGATAACATGTGATATGTTTGAGAACAACGGTCTTGCTGATTTGAGCGCGTGTAATCTTAACCGTCGTATCTGCAATAAAAGTAAAGTCATGAGTGAAAAGTCTCGTATGTACTATATTCACGTAAATTGCGTAATGCTTACCAATCTTGGTTTCTAAGAGTCTCTTTTTTTCTTCTTTTTTCACTTTTTTGAGAACTTCTTTCTTTTCTTTTTGGGCACTGACAAAGCTTTCATCAATCGCGAAAACTTCCTTCTCGACTTTATATTTTTCAACGACAAACTTCTTAGCACTTTCGAGGATTTCCTCCTCCAACTGAGCGTCGCCTTGTAAATGAAGTTTCAGCCAAGCATGCGCCTTGTCGTATCGATCAAGCCAATCGTGTTTGTAATCAACGGCCACAAGTCTCCAGTACCACAGAGTAACTGCAGTCACCCAGACTTGACTGTCAACCTTGCTCACACGCTCACTGACAAAGTATTTTTTCAAGCTTATAGAAAATGCATCCGATGTTTTGAATCCATAGAAGCCAGCAGTCTTTTCATTAAGCAAGAATGCACCAGATTCTGATTGATGTACGAATAACCGTCTAACAGTTCGGCTAGTAATTTCTTTGCGTGTGATGATAGTCTCCGTGGTCGCTATATATGAAATTGTTTGTTAGTATCGAACAAAAAAAATACTGGTTCAACTGCTCTGCAAATAAAGTTTCATTAAATAGTTGTATCATTATAGTTACCTGATGTC
>CAJVPI010001713.1:0-10308 GCA_910592345.1 Paraglomus brasilianum
TGCGCTCAATCGTAACTGTAATGAGCAGTAGCATCAACACTACAATAACCAGCTTTACCTCTTGTTATAAAATGCTCGTCTACTAATTTTCTTTGTTGTTCTGCTAAATTTGTATTTTTGTTGTAATAGTTTCTCTCTAACTTAGCTTTAACTAGATGTTCTTTGAATTTTTTTAATAAATCTTTCGCTTCTTCTTCCTTGCGAGCATTGTATTGTAAGTCGTTCCGAAAATGTTGGCACGTGTCACATAAATATCCGTTCTTGGACTCATGATTTGAATATACGGCGTTAATTGGTGCCATAACTTGCAAAACCGTCATATTTTAACAACTTCAACGTGCTATCGTTTTCAAGACCTGCAATAAAATTACGATAAACCGATTTGTAACTCGTTTCGGCTGGCAAAAGTGTAAGCGATTGAGTAATGCGATTGACATTTCTACCGGGACTTGGTAATCCATGGATTTCAGCATAGTTTTCGAGAAAATTCTTCACGGCGGTAGCAACGTCTATATCAATGGTTAATTTGGTTTTCCATCGTGACATTCGTTTTATGTTACCATGCACGCGCGGTATTATACCATTTATTAGTAGGTGATTTCTGACGTTTTCGAAGTGAGTGCGGCCAATTCCTAACATATTGAGATACGTTTTCTGACAAAGAGGCGTATTGCGATCTCAATAATAAAAAATTTTTTATTAGTACGCGTTTTCTTTTTAAGACGTCGGCTGGCAGTTATTTCTCCACCATTCATTGCTTTCAGTTGGGCTATTAAAAATATGTCTTGCTCGGATCTAGAGAGGGCTTGAAACGCTTCACGTAATTCGGCAAACCTCTCTCTCGGAATCATTTTCGAGCAACCACATTTGCAACCTATCTCTAAGAAACACATGGCTTTTTCATATTCAGTCGAACCATTATAATTAGAATTTTTCATATACGGGTAATCCTATATATTAATTTTATCATCCTAGAAGAAGTGTGTGAGCAAGATATGAACAAGAGACCTTACTTAAATTGGTGGATAATTGCTTCTATTGGCACGTGACCTATATTATCTTTACTATATGATCCATCTTCAACAGGCGATATATTATCTTTGAAAATATCATAAATCCTTTTTTATTATAGCCACAACATTCATCTAAGTAATGCTATGAAACTATATTATCAATTCATGTTTGTATTTTCTAATCTTGTTTACAAAGATTATCTAATCTGTCCCATTTATCCATGCATGCAATAAAGCCTCATTTGCTGCTGTTTGTTTTTCCTTCAACATTGCTACAAATTGTTTTCCCTGTTCAGAGAGAATTGCATCAAACTTTTCCATCATTTTTCCCACTTGGTAGAGCTCTGAAAACACTGTGTATTGTCCATTCACTAATGTTCTACTATCCCAATCTGTAAGTAACTCTTCAAATGGTTCATCTGCATGCCTTGCATGCTCGAAATCAATTAGAACATAGGGGAAGTCTTTATGATCTTGAATACTATGTTAGGCAGACGAATGTCACAATGCACATACCCTCCTGAATGGAGCCAGTTAAGCCCATGCAGAATACTCTTGATAAGTTTTCGTAACTCACACTCATTTTTGGGCAAGCATTTGAGGCCTCTTGTTGTCATTGTGACTGTATATGATGACCGGCTAGTAGCAACTTTCTCAACCTGTACAAGTGCTTCATGACTTTTTGCATAATTGTATACTGTAGATAAGAATTCAATAATTGTCAGAGAAAAAAACCTCTGTATGACCTAATTTGAGTCTCTTTCCGAGGGGGAAACCATGTCAGGTAGAAAACTTTCTATTGTAGCAATAATGCGAGCGATATTGATAATTGTGCGAATGCAGTAAAATCGATCGATTGTAGTACGCATATCAAGAATATTCGTTAGCGGGACTAAGAGTTCTGTGTTTTTTTCGTTTTCAGCTGATCCATCTATTGCATAAAAGCGGAGCTTCCACCGCTGCCGCATAGCAAATCATAAACTGCACACTTTCAAAAAGCAACGAATCTAGCCGGTAGAACTTTGTCTTGAGCTCTTCTACAGCAATGTCAAAATCAATCTCGTTCGATTTTTCCTCTCCTTTGAATATGAGCAAATCCTTCACCCAAACAAGCAGGTCTGGACGTTGATTACCAGTAGTCGTGGAGTTTCTTCAAATAATAAATTTAATCAACAAACCAGCAAAACGAATGACAGCAGCATACCACTGCGCTTCTCTTCCCCATCAGGTAGGAATGACTAATAGAACCAACTTTAAGGTGTTTCCGTAAAAACTTAACATTGTTTATCCGACACCATATCAAGAATATCTAACTCTTTAACCAGTGCACTATGAGCTTGAACACGCTTTTGATGCAAAAGTGGATTTTGTTGAATCCAGAACACGTCGAATAATCCAATAGACCAATCATGGACATTGTTATTTGCCCAGTATTCTGCAAACCAATGTCAATGTCAATGTGTCGATGAGGGGCTACTCACTTTTGTAACGAATACCGTGTGGAAGGAAATAGTCGTCGCCATTCTAGTCTTTTCGGCGCGTAAAGTATTCGGTGGATCGAAACGCGTTCACAAAGCTTTGCGTCACGTGATTTACTCAAGCCAATATTTCGTAACCTTTGGGCCACAAGTAGTTGGCACTTTTTCAACATCATTGAGGAGCCATGGAGATAATGGTATTGAGTAATATTTTATTATAAAAAAAGTTTTATATTTGAAACCCCAAAAACTCTTGTGCAAAAAACTGGAACGTTTACCATTCAGTGTGGAATGTCTATAACGATCATTAAATGATCTTGGAGATTGAACAGGATAACGCCAGTGCATTGATCTTAAGGGAAAATGTCTATCGTATTAGTATGTTTAATAAGTATGAATAAATCGTCGAAGATTAAACCAAACAATAAATGTAAGCGGAAATGTCTATATTAAACTTGACCAATATGACAACGCATTGATTTCGAATTAGACGCAATCAAGGTGGACCTCTAAAGCTTGTAATATGATTAATCGTTGGAGATTAACCAAATAGCGTATAAGCTTGAGAGTAAGGGGAAATGTCTGTCTCAAGTTTTGTCAATATGGCCGACGCATTGATTGATCTCAATACAACATTGACATCGACATTACAGTCCAGGAAAAAAATAATGGCGGTCAGCAAAAATATTTTTACAGCAAAAATTTGGGTTTAAACTGCTTCAAAGCACACGGTTACGTTCTAAAAAAGTTGATGCATACATAACATTGTTTATGTTTCAATAATGTTTAGAATAAAATTTTAAATTTTAAAAATTTAGCAAGTGAACAAGTTATAATTTGATAAAAAAACTGTAGGCCATATGTCAGACATATTTTTTACTAAGAAAATTAATCTTCCAGTACTAGGTAAAACTATTTACAATAACAAATGCTACCTTATTCGCACCCTTTTACCCCGCAGTTTCTCAGAAAGTATGGCTGTCCGAATTTAGAGCTATTGAATCAATATTTTTATTATACAATGCCTTTGACCAAAACCAAGACTTGCTTTTCTTGCATGAGTTAAATGCCAAAAACATGTTGAAATTTTTTGTGAAAGTTATCACCTATTTATTACAAGTAGAATCTGTTTCGTGAACAACATTAATTACTGCCAAAAGTTTAAATTGTATGTAAAAAACTTTGTGGAAATTGCATTTAATAAGCACTGCCATTATTATTTTCCCCGGGACTGTAATTTATACGCCGTTGGTGAAAATAAACCGTTGCATTGTTAAAATATTCGTTCTATAAAGAGTCTGCTGATATTCTCAAAAACCATCATAATGGTTGTTTGCCGGCAGTACATTTCGAAGAGACAAATACTCTAGAAAACTTATTTCTAGAAGTAGGATACTATTTTTAATTTCTTAGGCATCTGCGTACACCTAGTTGTTCTGGCCCGTAGCGAAATCCAGCCGATTCGCAATAGGCACATTGTCTAATATCACAATCAATAAGCGACATCTAATTAACATTGTTTATGTGATAATAGCGAAATATAATGTGCTTGTTTCGAAGGGCCGGCCTATCGGGCTGAATTTTGCTACGGCCAGAACATATAAATAAATGACTTTTCCGAATTCAACACATGTTGGACGTGTATTTATAGCACATATAAATAAAGCGTGTAATCTATATGCTGGGTGTGTAACAAGGGAAATTTACTATTTTAGTCCTTTTTATTGAACAAAAAAGACGTAATAACGATTATTTATATTATGGTAACAGAACTCGGGTCAAAAATCGTGCGCAACATTAAGGAAGAGGATCCGAACATGCTAAACGTTGCCAATAAGCTAAAAATAGCCGAATGACGAATTTAGTTAAATTGTCGTCTCATATGTTATACCTCATACCGACTGAGTTCTGGACTGAGTGACAGGTCCCAAACTCAGAAACAACACATATATCACATCGAGACTGTATAAACGATTCTCGGCCGCGTTTTCTTACTGTACCTGGTGGGCACGCATATCGAAAGAGGCAGTTCCTTTGAATTTGCTAGCTACAACTTTTTTATCTGATAAATTTATTAGACGATACGATAACAAATCATTACCAATAAACATATAACGGCAGAGTTGTATTCACGATGCCCCCCTTTATTAGGGTAATATGACTTTCTACAGAAGAAAGCACAGCTTTCTACCTATATTCAATGGTCAATTACAAATAAGCTTACACATGCATATATATAAGCAGATACGTTAAATATTACTTTCATACAGGTGCTACAACACGAAATATCATAATTATTTGAAATTGATAAGATAAATATTAATAATATTACAAAATATATCCGCTCGCGCAATCGGCTCGCATCATATTAATTGGACTACTTTTCCGCATCGCCCACGATTACCCTTGATGTCTTTACCATTTCAAATTAGAATTATCATAGAGATGCCCCGCTCCGGGACTTTGTTCATTTCCTTGTGGTCGATCCTCAGCCTCACCTAAATTCGTGCTGCTGCCGATCCATAAATAGTTCCAAGTTTGGGTAGAAAATAATCGCTTGACATTTTATTAGAGGCAGGTGAATGCGGCTTGACAACAGGTCTAAGCGGTGGTGGAGTAAATGTAGAGCGGTAAGATCCAGATGGGTCATTGCGATAAAAACTAGCGGCATCTCCATCTTTCTTGGCCATATAATACGCATCGCTCTCGACACCAGCAGCATCCTTCTGGTAAACATTACGATTGCCTTGAGAAACGTGTGAACTCAAACGAAGACCGTTAACAACTCTCCAGATATCATTAGTTTCGTCATCTTGACCTTTGTTTTTATCTTGGTCTTGCAGCGACGCTGAAGAAATTCCAGCGGAATCTTCAGAATACTGATACAAGTCGTACAAACTTTCTGCATAAAAACTATCTGGACTAGACCTCAATTGATGGTCATCTAAAGAATTCGGGCCTTGATCATTGCTTGCGTTCTCTGCAGTGTTTATTGCTCCTTGGTTTGTACTCTCAGTAGGAGCATTTCTAGTCACGCATTGTGCCAGGAGCCATTTACGGCCTTGAGCGCCAATAGTGGCTCTGTTATTGTCATTTGCATTACCATCGCTAAAATCTGGTTGCGTCGTTCCAGATGATGCTTGCGTATCGTCCGGACGTTGCGTGACAATTATGGTATTCTTGACAAAAGACCGTCTACGTCTCTTACCATCCTTACTGGCATTGGCGCCATGCTCCCGTTTGTCTTTTACGTGACGATCTGCTTTATCCGAAAAGTCAGGTTCGTATTTAGCTGTGGCATTTCGATCAGTAAAGTTGTTAAGCGCAGAAAAGATCTTTGCGGCGACGGTTGATTCGGCTTTCCGACGGTGAGCGCCATCCCTTTCGCTCTTTTCGGTAGACGCGCGCCCGAAAGTTGCCTCGTTAGCTATTGCAAAACTTGGGCTAACGGGTGTAGGGGGGGGAGTACGAAGCGCATAATCCCGACCGGTTATTGATTGTTCGTCTTCTATCGGATTGGTATTCTCTGATGAGTTAAGGTTCCATACTGTCTCTTTTTTGGGAACCGACGCGAATCTCTTAACACCTTCTGTGTGACGCTTGATGGCGTTGATGTTATATAAAGGTTCGACGGGATTCGTACTCTGTGGTATCGCGTCACTATATGCTTGAGGTATGTCTGGTAACTGTTTGTCATGTAATCTAGGCTTCCCGTGTTCAGTCGCAGTAGCTGCAGCAAAGCTTTTTACAAATTGCCCTTGCGAGTTTTCACTTGCCGGCTCCACTCCATGAATTGACTGTGTGGGATCGATATGAAATCGTCGTCTGAGAGTTTCTTCCGAAAAGTACTTACACAGAGACGGTGTCATTAACACTTCCGGTTCCGAGATGTTCATGGTGCGATTAGGCTCATCTTGTGCGAATACTTTAAACTTTTTCATGGATTTGGATATTCCGGCAGCATCAATTTGAAGTTTATTGAAGATCTTTAGGTTTTCGTTTGGATTTAGGTGCACGATGGGAACCGTTTTGATATTTGAAGTACTCGAAACAAGTACTGGTCCTGAGATTTTGGGCGTCCTTCTAAATTTGTTGAACCCAAATTTTCGTGTTGGCGATTTGGGCGATTCTGGTTCTGGAAATGCATTAGCTCTGCGAACGGCAAGGGCTTGGTTAGCGACATCCATTTGACCGGTTGCGATCAATATGTCAGTCAATGACATTGGAGGAGGCCGGGGTTTCGCAGGCGTCTCGTCACTTTGTTCGATTGGCTCATAGAGTCGGGTATTCGAAGATCCTGGATACGCGTTATTGTTGTCATTATCACGGCTGATATCGCTACCCTTGGTTTCATAGGCATTGACATTAGCGTTGTTTGCATTCTTGTCTGTAACGTTATCGTTCCTCGATACGGACGTAACTGAATAAGTTGTTAGCTGATACTGTATTATGGGTGCAGCGGATGTAGGTGCTTCACTGTCGTTATCATCATCGTTATCGAATGCGGCATTCTTAATGGCAATATCTTCAAGCGTGTTAATTTCCGAGCTCTCTTCCGATAAATCTCTTTGCGTGACAGAATTCCCGGTATGTGAATAATATTGGGTGTCATATGGACCATTAGAAGATTTGTTTACCAGTTGATTGTCTATGTGGGTATTTGCCGGTTGGGTCGTGTTTGAATTGGAAGATGGCATTGTTAGCGCAAGGTCATCTGAGCCAGAATCGTTGAATAAAGATGATAAGAAAGTGTATTTGGCCTCATCGACATCAGGAGCAGCTTGACCATGCATGGAATTATCAGTGGAGGATGGTTTATCTAATGTCTGACGACCATTATCCAAGATCGGATATGCGAGATATGGGAAATCCATTGCGGAAGCATTAGGTATGACATTAGACGCGGTAGAACTTTCCCCTTCTTGATTAGCATGACTAGAGTCTGTCGTTGAATGCTGTACCTTTGAGCCTTCGCTCGGAAGGTTTTGGGCATCATCAGCATTCATAACCTTATTCTCAATCACACCGTAATTCTCTCCATTGCGTGCCTTGTTGGGTGTAGATAAATTATAGGACGATAACGAGTGTAATGATTCTGTAAGAGAGGCACGCTGTACGACAATAGTCGGCACAGGGCCAGGTGGTTGCGAACCTTTGGAATGAGAATCGGCCCCAAATGATTTAGAGTCTTTCTTACGGAGGTCATTAGCGTCTTCGCGCATGCTTCTGTTGTAATACATTACTTCACTTATATGATATGCTTTGTTATTACGACAATTTGTATTAGGTGTTTGAAGCGCTAGGTCATTTGTCTCGGATCGTCGTATGAAGTGGAATCCTTTGACATTGTTTGGTGGTTCCTCTTTGTTTTCTTGAATATTGTCAAGCGATATTGAGGGCGAAAAGGCATTTGTTAGAAAGACATTTTGTGCATTGTTTCCGTCAGTTTGTTTCGCGTTCATTAGCGATAGATTTCGCGAGGCTGCCTTTGCGTCTGAAGCGGCATATGTCAGTGGTGTAGGGGATGAAAATGTTTTCGACTTCTCTTGACGTCGGAATTTCTTTTTTAGTTGAGGGAACCCGAGCGAAGTGCGAAAGTATGATGATATGAAATATTGATGTAAGATATCCTCTGCGGGCGATTGTCGTCGCATGTTGGAGATTTGGCTGGTTGTTTCTTTCTTTGCGAATTTGTGCATTTTAGCTGGGGAAGTCTATTTAGAAGGAGAATATTTTGTGTGTGAGTGTGTGCAAGTGTGAGAATGGGTGCAAATGTGAGAGCGGTTGCAAGACTACTAGTATGCTAATTGCAATTTGATTATTATTAGTGTTATATTATTATTACTATCATTAGATTTCAAGAGCGTCGTCAAGACGTCTTTTCTATTTGGCAGGGAAAGGTTGAAGTTGACTAAAGTCCTCCGTGCTGATAAGTATTTTTCCGATATCAATGACATTGTATTGTATATATATCGACATTCCATATGAACGAGAGTTGTTCGGGGACCATATCCTAAAAGGAGAGATGTTAAAATTTATCGACTATGTATTGTGTACACCGTTGTGCTTCACGTGTTAGAATACATATGAATGCATGTTTGTCGGACTGTCTTTTTTCGGAACTGCATTTATGATGTCACTGGAATAGCGAACTCTCTCAAATACCGAGAAGAAAGCATTCATAATATAATGCTTCGCTCCTTGATAGTAATGGTATACGTCGAGTCTGTTTTGTATTCACTACGCTGGATAGTTGGAATAAATATAAATTATCCAACACATAATCGTACATGTTGTTACTCGTTAGCTATTTACAGGTGCCGTTAAAAACTGCTCAATATCAAAATAGAATGCGACCCCATAATCCTGAGTAGTCATCCCATATGCAATTTTGACATTTCTTCCCTGTAAATGTAAAGTTTTGAGCGGTTTTTATTGGTAACTTGTGTAATTGACATTAAATTTGGTTAAAATAACAAAATTGTGGCATAATTACCTGCCCGCGAGGATGTCTCTGAACATAAAAATTGGCTACTCTACACATGCGATCGATACAGCACGCTGTTCCAATGAGATATCTGTACTCACACACTTGGGCCATGTCAGGCGTATATGTTGATCATACTGAATGGCCAAAAATAGACGGCTTCTGTTCTGTGTCGCATAACACGATAATCAAGCAATTGATTTGGCAATTGTTTCTCAAAAAAGCATTATGCTTCTAATTATGTTCCAGTTTCTCTATCCGTGTTTGTCGGTTGCCTATGCAGACTTTCAAAATTATTGCTAAAGATTGTCTTCTTGAATTTCCATTTGTAAATAGATTTATTTTCTAACAAATCGGTTTCAAAAAAATAACAGTTTATTGATATGTTTAATCACTAACGCTAATCATACTGATTAAGCATACGATAGACATTTCCCCTTAAAATCAATGCACTGGCGTTATTCTGTTCAATCTCCAAGATCCTTTAATGCATCGTTATACAAAGCACGAGATAGACATTCTAAACGGAATGGTACAACTAAAAAAACAACCTTTTGTTTTCATAATATATGCCTCAGCTCACTATCTCCATGGCTCTTAACGGATGTCAGTCCATCGTATTAGTATAGGAGAGTGCCAACTACTTGTGGTTATTGGCTTAGTAAATCACGTGATACAATGCTAATTTTCTACAACGCGTTTCGATTCACCGAATACTTTATGGAGCAAAGACGCCGAAGTCTGGAATGGCGACGACTATTTCCTTTCCACACTGTATTTGTTACAAAGGTTAGTAGCTCGTTATTACTTCATTTTGGCCTTGAAGCTTTGGACATTGACATTGGCATTGGTTTGCAGAATACTGGGCAAGTCATTCGACGTGTTCTGGATTCAACAAAATCCAATAAAAGCTCATGATGCGCTGGTTAAAGAGTTATATATGGCGTCAGATGAACAAGTGAAGGACAGAGTTGAGTTTTTACGAAACAACTTCTATTGGTCAAGCAAAGTTCCATGTATTATACGCCCCTCAGTGGAGGGTTTAGGGTGTATCCCTACCCGATGGGAAAGAGAAGTGCGGCGGTACCACTTCTTTCAAGTGCTCTTTCGTGTGTGCTCCCACTGCCTGAATAGTTGTGTTTTACCGCTAACAGTATTAGTATTAGTATCAGGGCTTTTTTTTTTTTTTTTTTTTTTTTTTTTTTTTTGTACATAAAATAATGCATTCTTAACATTCAGAAGAAAAGTTCAAGACCTCCCTAACTCTACCTCTAAATTGGCAGGCTGAAATCTGATAAGGAAGGTAACTGATGAGAATTATTCCTTGGTT
>CAJVPI010001714.1:0-10300 GCA_910592345.1 Paraglomus brasilianum
GGTAGTTGAGCTGTATCAGAAAGCAGCTGAACAAGGAGATGCTAATGCTCAATGTTGTCTTGGTGTTTATTATGAGCATGGGATAGGAGTGGAAAAGGATATTCAAAAAGCAGTTGAGCTGTATCAGAAAGCAGCTGAACAAGGAGATGCCTGGGCACAACATATTCTTGGTGTTTTCTATGAGAATGGGATAGGAGTGGAAAATAATATTCAAAAAGCAATTGAGCTATATCAGAAAGCAGCTGAATAAGGATATGCTTAGGGGCACAATATAATTATACTTTACTCGGAAATAAATATTTGGTGTCTAAATTAGAATTATTAAAACATTTGAGAACAACATATTCTGATATATGCTTTTTCTGATTTACCTTTATATTTGGCAGTATTGACTTTCCATAACCACCAGATTAAGTCTCCTTAATTTTATCAAATTTATTATCCATACTTTGTATAAAGTTGTCCAATACCATCAACATCATACTAGAATCACTATTTTGTAGATAGATCTTGAGTTGTACCAATTATCTAAATATTGTTTGGTGAGTGTCATTTCTGGGTAAGCAATTATTAATAACTAGTTACTTGTTTGATGGTTTAGTGTTGTGACTAACTGCCAATAAATTATTGTATATTAGTTAGCAATATACATTTTCCGAGTATGATTTGATCAAGTGATCGCTGCGATCATTCGACTGCGGTACCGAAATCTAAGTCTGAAACTATATATTAATTAATTGCGGTAGTAGAAATTGGTTCAAAAATGTATTTAAAGACATGTTATCCCAGCATGCGAACTCGATAATACTCTTGTTCTGAAATAAATATCTAATTACCGATAGAATGAAATCCTATTGTGAACTAACTCTGCATATTATCCCTGAAATGAAATGGACGACGATCAACCTCGGTATATGAATTTAATGCATAACGAACCTTGTTAGACTTTTGTCGTAAAACTTGATTGGCTTATTGCAAGCAATTTAATATTGAAAATGATCAGTTCGAATGAAAGGATAATAAATGTAACATCATTCTAAAGTCTCCTGAAGCGACTTTCGTGAAGGAGCTTAACGTCTATAATCGTAGCTGGTTCCACTATAAGACTTCCGCTACGATAGTGAAAGCTATAATGAAATAAAGCTTAACAATGAACATACTAGTTTGATGGAACAATAATCGTTTCGTTGAGAAAGGTCATAAATGAAAGCGTTTGTAAGTGAGTACATTCGCTGAGAACAAGAGTTGTTAATATCAAAACGAGGCGAATCTTTCCGTCGGCTCGTAGCGTAGTGGTTTCACTATTTATCACTTTGTGGCGAACATTTAATAACTTTCTTAACCAACATAAGAAAGGTTATGTACCGATGGTGTTAAGTGAAAGAGAGATATTACTATCTCTAGTGTGTATTCGTAAGAGAAAACCGTTGTTTAACATAATGGTTGAATAACTATAACAATACTATATTGTTCGCAATGGTTTCTCACTTAACAAGACATCGAAGAAGAGCGGAGAATACGCCTTGATCCTGACACAATTCAATGCTAAGACAGACGTGCACTTATGATTAAAATAATGGCGAAAAGATTTCTTACTGAATTTCACGTAAATAAAACTAGAGTTTTAGTTTTTTATAAATTTTTACTAAATAAAAATTGATGTTAGCTGTTGAGTAATTGCAAACTTTTTTTGTTGTAACACGCTGTACTTAAAAGTTAGGAGAGATGTACGTACAGGTGATGAACTAAATAGTTTAATGTAAATGTGAACAGTATTACTCAAAGACGTAGTAGTTAGCGAAAGGGATTTGGATAATCTGAATTAAATAATGGGAGATGGAAGATACGAGTTATCGGTTTTAATGATGTACGGTAGCTTTACACTGAATATTTGTTCTATTGTTCGTTACAGGAGTATCGGTTTAGCATATACAGTAATTTTATTTATAGAAGAAGCACGTGCGCTGTTGGTAGTACAGTCAATAAATCGTTAAGACTGTAAAGACGTAATGAAATATAATTCGACAATAACGAGATCTAGTAGCTTATGAGGGTATATGCTAATTAAAAAGTGAATGAAATGTTATTTATTTATCTACAAGTGCATATTCGCTATGACAGCTTGACAGATAAAAATTAATTTGTTGCAGCCAGTCGCAAGAAGGATGATACCACGGCATCATACAAATTTTTGGACATCAGACTGCCAATAATGCCTAAAATGCCTAAAATGTCTTTTTTAGAATATCCCATTCGACCGACGAGCGGTTGATAAGGATGTACGACAAAAACTAGTATGTAAGTAGACAGAAGAAAGATATTTTTCTTTTGAGTCATGGATACATTGAGGCATCAGCATGTTCGCTTATTGGAATGTAGATTTATTTGGAAATATGTTTGCAAAGTATAAGTAGTGGTATAATAAGCGCAAGCAATAAGATAGGAAATGAAGCGTAATCTTCTCCATAAAGTAAGCGTAAAACCTTTTGCAGTTCATCTGGGAAGTCTAAATACATCCAAACAAAATGTTCTGTTCTAAATTTGGGAGAGAACAAAGTATGTCAGCAGTCGTAATGACGAAGGTTCAGATTCTACAAAATGTTAGGCGACAAACATGTGCGAACTACCGATCTCCCATGCTTCTTAATAAACGGAAGCTTGGAAATAGATACTAAGATGTTCTCTATAATTCATATACGCCATGCTTTGACACTTGACTGTCCATCAGAATTAACAGCAAGCAACACGAAGGCGATAATAAATGCAACACGCATGATCAACCAAATCAGTTAAAGTCTATTTTCAACCGAACGCTTTTATTAAATACACGTGATTTAAAATCTTTTTCGTTGCCTTCTCTGCAAATTTTGATTGCTGTCACCGTACAACGATTGAAACTGTTCACGGAATGATTTCTGTGGTGCTGGTGATGGTGATGGCTTTGAAGACACGAGATACTTGGGAACTTCTGGGATATCGAGCGCACGCTTAACAGTCTTGTTCCTCAACAGAAATGTCTGCGTTATGGATAAAGCGGAATTCGTTGAGAAGAATACAAGACATCCCTGGCGAAGTAATACAAGACCTCCGAGTTAGAATGTGAACATTCGCAATATCGATCAACAATTCAACAGTAATAATACTAACTGCAGGTAAGTATGAAGCAAAAGGTATCCCAAGCAGCGCTACGAAACGAAACGTATTCTTGAGTCTTTGCGCCTGTCCTGACGGCGCTGCATTTGTTTCGGCTGTCTACAGTATTAATGGTAAAACAGTATTAATGGTAACGTTTGATACAGATGCTATCAGATAACCACGACGACTAGGCGAAGTTTCTGTACTTACTTCCAAAACAGCCAGGAATCCAAGAGCAGTTGCAACCGGTAAGATATAGTACGGATCTGGGAGAGTTAAATCTTGAATCCAATGAACGCCACCTATCTTAAATCCTGGTACAGGGAATTTAGCCATGTCTCTTATGGCTAGAAATATACTAATCATTACCGGCGCCTGAACTGCGGCTATAAAAAAGTTCTTGAAGGGATTAACACCAGCTTTTCTGAAAATATCTGCTGTTTCCTGCGATTTTGCTAGCATAGCTGCTTGATCGCCCCGCTTCTTTGCTTCATTTACTTCTTCCATCAGTGCTTGAATCTTCGGTTGTACGATGGCCATCTTGGCAACGTTTCGCGCGGAAGCTATATTCAGCGGTAGCAAAGCGACTCTGACAATTATACTGAAAGCCACGATAGTGCTCCACCAGGGTAAACCAGTATAGACGTGAATAGCTTCGAGCAAAGATTCCACCAAACCAACGGGTGTGGAATGAACGAGTCCCATCGCCTTCAAATCACCAACTTTCAAAGCAGCATCGGCGATAACGTCTGCTGTAATGGGATCAGCAGCCACCGAAACAGTTCCATCGAGGGTTTGGGAATCCGGTAGATCAGGCAATAGTATTAGCTCTGGCGCATCGTCAACAATGGCCGCTGAACTTTGTAATGTCTCGGAAGCCGGTGTCGGTGTGGTGTAGCATCGAATTTGTGCACGGATACCAGAGGATTTTGTCTGATTGATAATAAAGCAATGACCCCAATTTATGTTGTCGCGAAGCAAGCCGGTGCTTATAAAGGCGCGTGTTTTATGAGGTTTTGTAAATGTAGAATACTATCAAAATAAATCTAGTAAGATTCGTTCAAGCTACCATAGGCACTTCATAAGCGAATAAATGAACGAACCTTTCTTGTTCCATTGTGTAAAGTCGACCAAAACTGCAACCGGGCAACACTAATGTTACTCCAAACCAATGAGAAGATCTTTCCTTCCACGACTTAATTAAACCTCATAATAAAGTTTAAAATCTGAATAACATACTTAGAGACTCTTGAAGGACGTAATGCGAGCGCGACAAGCATTTTGGAAATTGTGCTGATAAAGGTTTGCTTTTTTTCATTTTTTTTTACGGAGCTTACGGCTGTGTAACAAATTCAAGGGGGTACTCCCCTACCAGATTGGTAACGTTTTGAGTTACTAAATATAGTAAGGACGACGAACTAGTGAGGGCTACCTAAATTCCCCCAAATCTATTGCAAAATTTGGCAAAGTTAAGCGTTACACACAGATCGGTAAGTTGAGAATGCTCCATGAATCGTACTTGAAAACTTCTTATTCGAACGATGTCATTAGTTCCAGAGGCTACTAATCCGGCAATCGACAACTTGGTTCAATCCTCCTTGAAAGTGAGCATAAATACTTAAGACTTGAATGCTATTCGCAAACAACATGGTGAAGTGGCGGAAACGATGATAATGATGCTGTTACTTGGAAGTGATGAAGACTGTACAGCAACGCTTAGTAAGATTGCAAGAATATACTCGCTTCCAACACACAAGTACAATAATGACGTTAATCAGTTCAGGAGATATTCCTACTGGCTTAACGAGCGCAACAAACTCATAATTGGATTTACCAAGTCTAATGACAAGTATTACATGGTTGCTCGTAAACTCTTTTACCATTGTTATTCTCGACATGGATTCTGCTCCGTATGTGGAATACTTCGATGTGGTCCTGTGTGGTGCATTTGTGGCCATAAAGAATTAGCCGATGGATGGGCTAGCAACAATAAGCAACTCGATGAGTTTATTAAAAAATCTCAATTACGAGCAAACTCTGCAAATGATGCCTATTTGGAATGGATTCCACGTGATTGTATTAATATTATGAATAGGGAATATGTAGACTTGAATGGTCTACCTACTCCTAGTTGGGTTAAATTGATCCCACTTGAGATAACAGATGAGACGGATGATTTATATTATTATGACAAGGTAACTGTTCAGTTATGCATCATGTTTATTGAATTGTTTATCTAAGTATTGACTTATGTATAATTCCATGATAAGCATCCAGATATTCGTAGCACGAATGTTTGGGTTACCATCGGATTCACATACGATGCAAGTGAACAAAAGTATTGCCTCATAAAAGAATGGAGTGAGATTGCTTTATGTCTGGTGTGTGCAAAGCGATTAAGTCCCAAGATAAATGCATTCTGTTATGAATGTAAAGCACCACGACCTTTTGATTGGACTACGGGCAACATACCGTTGGATTCATTTATTATGAAATCATGGAGTAATACAAAGAATGAATATGATGCGTATATACAATGGATAGAATATTCTCTATTGACAAACGTACAAGAGATGGCATCATTACGCCATGGAGGTACACATATAGCAGAATGTTTAGAACTGGCAACAAATAAATTGACACGTGTGACACTCAAAAAAATAGTTGACGAACAAAACTATTGGTTATTTAATTTTTATCAGGTAAATTATCTTGCGCACAAATAGTATTATTAACGTCTGTATCGTGCGTTTAAATTGTGTTTGTTTACTTCAAATAGCTAACTAAGGAATACCCGGAGATATTAACACCCGAGAATATTTGGATATTTGGAATCACGCAGGAGCCTTCTGCTCGAAAATATTATTTGCTGTTCTATCGTGACGTACATGCAATATTGGATAAATTCATACAAAATAATGAGTATATAATGCACATGCAGTATGCCGACTTTGATGAAATCAAAGAGATCGGATCTGGTGGGTATGGAACAGTTTATACTGCCAAATATAAAAAGTATTCAGAAGTATATGATATGCTGCGAGAAACTGTTGTACTCAAACGGTTTAAGAATTTTGATGAAACGCCGGAATTATTTATTTCCGAGGTAAGCAATAATTGATGGTATTAATTAAAGTGATGTTTGATTTGATGCTGTATTTATTTTTATTTAATAGTTCAGAAATCATGCCAAGTGCAGTAATTTTTTCCTTAAAATTCATGGAGCCACACAAGACCCAAAAACAAAAGAGTACATGATTGTTATGCAATATGCTAACAATGGTAGTCTTTTGTCTTATTTGGATCAAAACATAAACAAGTTGACATGGAAGATGAAATTAGATTGTTTGCAAAAAATTGCATTATATCTGATTGATATTCATGAAGTGGGATTAGTGCATTGTGATCTTCATGGTGGGAACATAGTTATGCATAATAACAATACGTCTGTGACAGAAAAAGAGTTCCAATCAAGTCAACTGCTCATATGCAATCTTGGTCTCTCGCAATCAGTGAATTCACACAAGCCAAATTCAAACATTCAAGGTGTTTTACCCTTTATTGCACCAGAAGTCTTCCATACTTGCAAATTTACTCAGAAATCAGATATGTATTCCTTTGGTATCATTATGTATTTGATTGCTACTGGTGAACCACCTTTTAGAGATAGGCAGTTTGATAGAGATTTAGCATGCAACATTATGGGCGAACTATGACCATTGATGCCTGATTCTGCACCAGAGGGATACAAGAAACTTGCCAAGCAGTGTTGTGATGCTAATCATTATAAGCATCCAGATGCAGAGACACTTTTTGATAATATTTATGAGCTTGTTAAAGAGGCGGAGGAGAATTCTGATATGTGGAATACTATCTATCATAATGATGTAAAGCCCTTATCACGTCTCGAGAAGGAGAGTAAATATTCTAGTACACTCTTACCTACTGGAGATCTGCCAAAACCAAGAAATAAGGATTCAGCTGCAGGTATGGTTGCACATTGATATAAATAAGATCAATTTACAATATTAACACTGTGCATTTCCTATAATTTAGAGACTCAAACTCTTTTCTGAATAAACTTGTAATTCAACAGGTTGTATGAGTTTTATTCAGGTTCGAATTATATGATGTGCTTCCACATACGTCAATATGGTTGAGTTAAAAAGATGCTGAAATAAAATTGTGCATGTTTACTATTAGCTGGTAGATCATTTGACTATGTAAGAAAATATTTATTAAAAAGTAAATCCTGAGACTAATGTTTTATGAAATTGGTAATGAGTTTGATGCTAATCGTTCCTGACATTAGAATGTAGACAAGAATCCTGGAGTGCGATAAAAGCAGATTCCACACTTGCTTGAAGAATATTTCTGAAACTCCTGTAAGAACTGAAACCTTAGGTCATTCCAGGTATTATGCAAGTGATGAATCATCAATCCACTTATATCTGTTCTGGCCCAAATCGGAATTTGGCCTATTCTAGAATGGGCCAACTGCAGAAAAAAAAACCTAAAAGCAAAATAGATACTAATTGCTCAGCCCATTTTAAGATTCTGACTTGGGCTGGCCCATGTTGAGATGTTGTATGATGTGATAAAATATGCTACTAGATGTTGTACAATGTGATATGATAAATATGTGTATCGATCTTATTTATAATAATTATATCGTTTTTCATCAACTATTATACAAACTTCTAATATACTAATATAAAGTCGTACACATCGAGTTGATAATGCAAGGCGAGATCATACTATTCTTCGTGAATTGGCTATCCAACAGGTTCAACAAAATGAGAATCTTAACATCGTGCATAAAGGAATAAAAAACAACAGTTAGTATTTGGCATTGGAGAGAGTGTACAAATCCTGATCTCCAGAATAGACCAAAAATCACTCCCATATAGTTCTGGAAGGGGGCTTCTACCATCTTGGGTGTGCTCATGGAGTGTTAGCCAGCTGATATCAACTGTGCAATATGGAGAGTATCAGTGGTAACTTGATGATATACCAAACAACAGAATATCACTGAAGAAACAGCAAAGTTTAGCAGTAATACAGGGTTCAGTTTGTCATTGTAAATCTAACTGCAATACTAATAGTTGTTTATGTAAGAGGTCAGATATTGGGGGTGGTTCGAGATGTCATCCTTCATGTTAATAGAGAGCAAACGACGTAAGATAATAATAAATATAAATAAGATGACGTACGCATATTTATCATATCACATTGTATCACATCGTACAAATGGCCGAGCCCATTCTAGAATGGACCAAATTCCGATTTGGGCCAGAACATATCCCTCAAGGACATATCGCCACTATTACTATTGCTAGCGGCCCCATAACGATACTGACTTTCATCATATTCATTGGTAAGAGACTTGAAGAGACAAGTAAGTCTTTGGCTTCTGCTTTTACGTTCATTGTATAGCAAATGCTAATCTTTAAAATCAATTTATTAGACAACCGCTTTGTAAACATGCGTGGATCCCCGTGGATTCTGAAAGAGTATATTCATAAAAGTATATTTCTATTGTTAGTTTCAGAAGTATTCGATCGATAAAGCGTCATCAAATTCTCTATGTTAACAATGTCGAGCGCCAATCGGATTTCGAGATTTTCTTACAGATTATTCTAGAATTGATCTGCAAAATCTTCGACCGTATTATCTAACACGATAAATAACAACAAAAACAAAAAACGTGATAAATACACGTAACAACAATAAATAACAAACCACGCGCGCGATGTAACAACAACAAAAATAATAAATAGGCAAGGTATCTAACCAAACTCTTCCTTGAGTAGTCAAGTTTTTTTTACCACAACTTGAGAAGTCACAAACAAAACAATATACTGAACGATTCTTAGTGAAAGGAGAGTAAAGAATCTCATGCAAGAAGAAATAAGAAAAATGTTGCTCAAGGAAAGATGGTGAAAGCAGTTAAAGACAACAATCTGGAGGTCAAGGAGCCTGATAATGGAGTAGATATTTTCTGTACTGCAATACCTAAGCAAGAACCTCCTGAAGGTATACTCTTTATCTAAATATTCTATACAAAAAAGTACCATATATTTTTAAACTTATCACTCTATATTTTCAGGAAAACTTCTTTTAGAACCAGCAAGACATCTGCCAAAAAAACTCCTAAAGGCTGGGATAACCATGATTTAATGCCAATTGTCAGGCTACTCGTGGGACAACTGTACATTGATGGGAGAGGAGAAAATCATGAAGGTGCCAACATGTTTGACATGATAAGTCTTGATTTCAACTTGACTCAATACCTAGAAAAACATGATGGATGATATTCATGGGTTACTAGACCTGACTTATGTAATACTAATACCAGGTTGAATCCTATCTAACACTAATGACTGAAGACACTGATCCACTTCAATGGTGGAAATATAATTCAGAATGTTACAACAATCCATAGCTGTATACATTACAAACATGTCTGATTCTGATATTTTATCTACTCTATTTCCTCCATTAGTCCATTATTTTGTCTGATATGTCACTACCTCCAATTCCCTCAACACCATTATACTACTAGATCCAAACACATCCCACCCTATCCTTGATATCTTAAATATTGGATTGCATATACTAAAAGAACATTTTCTTTGAACCATCTTTATCTTATACTCAATTATTACAGTTACATCTTTCATAGATCTACTTATTATTATATATTATACTGATCTTTACCTCCACAACAAATCTCCCTGTCCCCCTCCCTCAGAATAATTCTTATCACTTTTTTATTTTGCCTCTCATGTAGTTATATATGATGTTAAACCTACTTTTAACAACACTCCTGCAGAAAAAAATGAGCATATATGTTTTGGCAACATTAGCATTATCTAAACTATCTCATTGGTTGGCAATGGCATGTAAATGTAGCCCAGAAATAAAGTCATAACTCTATTGTGCTTATTATTATAGAGGGTAGAAAGGGTGACAATAAGGTTGCAAACAGGATCAATATGAAGAATTTGGACCCAACCATGACTGGATAAATCAACATGGCATACTTGCATATAATAATAATGCCATTATGGATGGTCCTGTAACAAATTATAGTCAATAATTCAGACACTTTTATCCGACACTTTTATGGTCGTACAGCATATTCTGAATATGGTTTGATCTT
>CAJVPI010001715.1:0-10299 GCA_910592345.1 Paraglomus brasilianum
AACGTATGCATATTTCGTCTTCATCAAGACGGAATAAGAAGGGGAGTCGGGAAAAGACAATAACAAGATAAGCCGAGTATTTTACAATAAAATAATTGCTGTATAGTCATCGGAAAAGTTACAGAAAAAACTGCCATATGTATACTAAACACCTGAACAAATCCCTAACCCAGCAAAATGATACACGTCATGCTCATCGAATCTCTTTGTATCAGCAAATTCATATCTCAAATCACCGTTCAGATTTCCATTCTCCCTGACTGCTCTTATCTCATTTTCTTCTCCATTGTTATATTCTTTGTCGTGTGGAGGAGATGCCAAAGGTGATGTCGTAGGAGAAAATCTTCCATCCAATTCGTTGCTTACATATATTTCGCCACTCGGACTCTGTGAAAGATCTGGTTCCCAATAAAGAAAATTGGCCGTACTGGCGCCTTGCGGTGTTCCTAAGACTGGAAAAGGGGACACATAATCGCACAAAGTATTCGGAGAAGACCAGTCTGTAGGCGAATTTGGAGATAATTTTGGAGTAGCATACAATTGTGATTCCATCGAGACGTTAAGAGGCTGCATGCCGTTAACGTGTGGCTCATTGCCGATAAATTGGGATTGAGTGTCGGTACCAGAGTCACTTGATGAAGACTGGTAACTTGTGTAATGGTAATCCGAAAAATCGTTAGACGGAATAGTAATATCCATTATATCGTCATTTTCCGTCGTCGCATCGAAATGATTTTGGCTGTGAGGAGATGACTGTTCTGAAAATATCAATTGAGAATCGTGACAAGTTTTTCTATAGTCTTCTAGTGCCTGGATCACGTGATCGAGTTTGAACTGTTTGAGAAGCTCTATCGTGAGCTTGTAGTAACGCTCGGCAGTCGATATATCACCTTTACAACTGAAAATGTTCCAGGCATGAACTTTTCCTGTCTGCAGAAGACACCAGGTAATGCAACTTGTAATAGTACGGAGAGGACTGCGGAGGAGGGTGTGACAAAGTTGAGTTGCGCAATGAAGGTGCAGCAACTGCATATCGTCGTCAATAATTCGAAGATATTGTGACCAATCGTTCAATTGACTTTCGAAATTAGCAATAATGGCTACAATCGACTCATCGTAACTCGTCCCCGACTGATTTGAATAAATATGTTTGGTCAACCGATGAAGCAACCGTGCGAATCGAACATTATGTGCAAATTTAACCAGTGAGCCATTTTCAGTTAATTCCATTTCGTCTGTTTCCAATTCGCATTCAGCTACGTCAAAGTCGTCTTCGTTAATATTTGATTCACAGTTCTCCCAGCTGATAAACACATCCAACAAAAATAATGACCACCAAATACGCTTTCGCAATTCCTTTTCAGCCACACTAAGAATTGAGTCAGCACGGCTTTTGCTGAGACCTAATTCGAAGGCCATTTTAATAGCCATGCTTATATATAATTTCTCCTGAAATGTAGGATATTCGGGAATATTATCTTTCTTCGAATACTGTTGATGTCTCTTGAAAACACATAAGAGAATAAGAGCTTGGATGGTAGATATTCTGGGTGCATCCAAGAATGGACCAAGAAGCGCCTCTGCACGTTCGAAGTGTAGCGAATCGGCATTAGTGGTGTTTTCCGAAAAAAGGGCAGAAATTGCATACATGGCTTCAAGTAGTAGCAACGTTGGCGGATTTAACGGGTCTTTGAAGAGTTTTTTGTTCAGAATCGGAACTTGTGGATGTACATGGATCCAGTATTTTTCCAAGAGCTCGTTGTCGTATTCGTTACTCAAGACTTCTTCGAATTTGGGATCCCGCTGAGTATCCACATAATCCCAATGGGATGCTAAATTAAAAATATCAATTTTAAAAAATCGAATTGCACTGTGTTACGTTAATTGCTATAAAAAGTGTTTCCGTACCCGTAATAGGATATTCCGTATTTTCATTGATTGGGCGTTTTTGACTCCCTCTAATGTCGGCGGTTATATCTCCATTGTGATACACTGCGCCTTGTGCTTCTATCTGTTGTTCTCTTTGGCGAGAAGGCTTTATGCGTCGTCTTTTGGGTGCAGATGCATTTGCAATTGAATTAGACGGTGTAGTAAGCACCGTAGAGGTTAGACCCTGAGACTTGTTGCTGTTCGGTACGCTTTCTGCATCCTTTTTAATTGGTTGGTATTTGCACTCCATGTTGTGTCTTCTGCAACTAGCACAGCTTGGGTTGAGACCGTCACATTTGATCTTTCTTTGACGGCAGAATACGCAAGCCATTTGACACCTCTGTCGTTTGGTTGAGAACGGGTCGTCCATGAAAACGTAGTTGCTCATTTTGGTAATAAAAATCGTGAGAAAACAGGCCAATCTTGATACTAATTTGGGGTATGTTTTGGACGGTCTGATATCATTCAAAATTTATGCGGGATTCGTAATCCGACAATTTCTTGCAATAGCGAATAATTGTAACAAACTGGTCGTGGATGGATGGAACAGGGGAACGTAGTATATATATGCTTGTTATATAATGACTGTGTGAAGCATGGAATGGTAATATACTCTGTCCACAAGAAACTAATAACTGAGAGTGCGTCAGATAAATTAATTGTACAAAGAGGGAGGAAGATCAATTACAGGGACGATCAGGGGACAACGAAAGTGATATGAACGAGAATGACCGAGAGCAGTTTCTTCCTCCAAGTCTGCCTCTGATCTGAATTTTTGAGACGAGTCTACTGATGACATCGGCCTTATTTATGTTAGTCAGGTACTACAAAGCATTTCTTCAAATCCTTATTGAGAAGATGCTCGGTTTAGAATGTTACACGATTACAGTATATTTTCGTAACATATTTGTGTGGCCTCGGAGTAAGTTGTATAATGAGGAATGTTGTAGTAAAGCACCATTTATTCTGAGCAAATGACACAGCTTGTTGGTAGGCCATTAAATCTAGACATTCGATATTGAGAGAGAACGAAACTTTAGCATATTGTTTACATGTAAGCTGCATAATGATGAAAGCTATTGAAAATATGTTATGTTATTGTTACAATATGCAATAACGTACCAGTTACTGATTTAATGACTGATATCGTCACTTGTGCTCATTGAGACGTTCCATAATATTTGTCTCGTATTATGTTACATTACATGAGGCACTAAATATTGTCTTGCTCGATGTAAATCTTAGTGTAATGTTGACTATCATGCTTTCATTGTTTTAGTCGCAGTGTTCTTTGTATTGGAAAGAAAGAAAATCTTAAATTTGCATGTTTTATGACGCGCGCTCACTCTAGTTTAATATAACAACTAGATACCGTCCATTTAGTAAAGTCGTTTATTCGCGTTATAACATAATGGTAAGGAAGATTTTCATTATAATGTTCGATGTCAGGTATTGGTTCCTTGACTAAAACAATAATTGGACACCATCAACGATAATTCTTTATTAACAAATATGACGACATCATTGTGAATCTACAAATTCGGATACCAATAAATTACTATTACCATAAGCGGTATTGTTATTAATAACTCGACCGCTCCAGAATAGCACGTTTTATGTTTGTTTATTTATGTTAACAAACAAACATACTTTATGTGAAGAACATGATGCCTTAGTACGATTAGACGTAAATCTAAAAACTCGGTTAACAACAGCAAACAAGCCGTTAACAACAAGAACAAGAACATATAATAAACAGGAGAAAACGTTGGGGCTCTTTTTTCTTTTCGATCGAATAAACGGTGAATTTTTCTTATCAATGGTATCATCTAATGTCATTAACATTCCAGCCTTATCATCCCAATGCGGATACAACCTAGATTCCAGATGCAATCACTAAACACCATTTGCCATCATAACTCCCTTGCTTTATTTTTCGGGTTTACTATTATTAATTGTTTAATTGTATTAACAATAAACTGACGGAACGTCTTAAAATAAGCTTAAATAGTCTTGGTTATCTAATTAAACAGTTGACAATTTGCGACTGTTAATCCTATCTGCAAAGCATCTAGGTTAATTCTTTTCATTTATTATTAAAGAAAAACGTTATCTTTTTAATATAGTTGCATGCTCTCGCTTGCTTGCTTATTTTCTATACTCGGAGTCATTTAAAATTTTCCGACGGCAAGTATGCGAATGCATGAATAGAGCGGCTGCTAACAGTGATACACACAAGCATTAGAGAGATACAGTAAGAGAAGACATCGGCAAGAAGCAGATATTTGTTTATACAGAGTACAAACACGGATAACTTCAAATAAACCTAAATTAGTGTGATGTACTTATTGTGTATCGGTCAATATAGCGAATAAATAGAAATCAAAATGCATCAAGTTCAAGTTTTATAACAAGTGTTAAAACATTATCGATCGCACTGACTTTCATGACCATGTCTCCGGAAGTAAACTGCGAGTCAATTGACGATCATGGCGATGCATATATCATTACCATATATAGAGCTGCTTATCGTACTCGTTAGGGAAACGGCTACTTAACTTTTACAGTTGTCAGTCCATTCAGTCTAGTAACACTGACGATCTTTTTTTTTTTACGAATCGAACCTGTTGTCCCTACATTTTTCTTTTTTTATCACTTTCCGTTAGCATTTAATGTTGTGTTTTGATGCACTACAGTGGTGATAAACTTTGTTTATTTTGTTGTACACTTGACAGCCGAACATGACTTCATTGTCATACACTGAACTAACCTAATTCACAATACAATTCAAAATTACCCAATGTCCAGGAATCCCCCTTGTTAGTGCATCACAAGGATTTGTTGTGGCTCCGAGATGATATGATTGGCGGGGACAAATTCGTTGTTATAAAAATAGTATCCGGATGTGGCCATGCAAGCCACCGGACGGTAGCGACGGCTGGTGATAATTACTCGTTCTATGCACAAAGAGTAAACTTTTCTTTACACATGGAACTCAATACACATATCAGTATGAAATTTGATTCTGACATCATTCTCTCTCTTTTTTTTTTTTTCGGGATATGCCATGCACTATTTAATCTTATTCTGTGAGTTCGTCACATCCAATACTCTTTAAACCAAGGGAATTAAAATTCAAATTCAGCACTTTAAAATAATTACGTTATCGCCAACATTGTTTACGTTTATGTGTAACGAATGCTCCGTGAGAATAACATAATGCCTTATCTGAATTCAAAGAAATAGATTCAAGAGTGCTTTTTTTAAGGCTTCAAAGGATTATCACGATGCTTACGTGCATATATTTTTTTACTTGCTCCCAGTAGTTTTCAATATCTATTATGTACTACCTGCAGCTCAAATTTCAGCGCAACATAAACAAAACAAGAAGCTCAGGGGGGTTTTCTTGTCAGCAAGCTCCAATGCAGTGGTCTAACGTATGTGTGATACTCATAATTGATGCAAAACACCAATTGTTTTCATTATTAATTGTCATTAGATTAGGGCTTCAAAAAGAAACACTCACTCTTATTTAAAATAACGTGTATTTCATTTTGACATCTTCTTATTTCCATAACCTAAAACAGCCTTGTAGGCAACGACTCCTCAACTACATTGCGTCGTCAAACATCCCATCAACTCCAGACTAATATGTTTTACGCTCGATGCGGAAATTATTTGCCCAATAATTATAACTGATCTTGTAATTCAAACGAGCGGTAATATATTATTACAAATTCCTATTGGAATGCCTAAGATAAGAATTATCTATCAAACGGTGAATGGTCTGCTGATCTATATTAATGGTTGCAGAAAGTGATATGCCAGAAGCATGGTTCTTCTGTTCGAATCTATAGCGGAATATTCGATACAAGTGTTTGCTCACAAAGTGGTTGTTAGTAAGAACATGGACAGTTAAGAACTTTAGTATAATAATCGAATATCGCACTATCTGCATAATATTAATAGTTGCTAGAAAACTTTTTAAGCTCTATCCGATGGTTCTTAATGGATGAATGAGAGATTGCACTGTTTTTGTTGGCTACATTTATAATACCATTTATGCACAACGTATCAACATATCACAATCAAACTAATCAAGTTAAATAAAACATAATGCCAGTATAGCGGGTATTGCAAACTCAAGTATAGAAGATTAGTACTACTCTGCGTCAGATTTATTAATCTTCTTGATAATTATAAAGAAATTATTAATTAGAACCTTCACGATAGGTTCGCTGTCCCTTTTACTCGTTTCACGTAAACAACGGTTTATCGCAAACGTGAAGGTTCCATGTGGTTGACTCATTTCTTCAACGTGGCAAAGCCGTCACCTGGACTGTTAATCAACTGTGTTATTAGAATTAAGCACAAGCATGCATACATACTAAAATCATAGTGCTGACACTCTCAAATTTGCTTACTTGACAACACTAACAGTATTGTTGATCTGACTATAACATACTGTAGTCTACAGTTACTGTACATAAGCAAAGCCATTATGTCGGTGGAGAAATCTCTGGGCATATTCATCGACAGGCCGAAGAAAGTATTATATATACTTGTTACACTGAACTTATCCGTCTACAATTAATAATTAACCTAAACTACAATAAATGTTTAATCACGCAGCTGCAGTAATTTGCTACCAGTAAAACTAATTATCTGCTTGATATACCAATCAAATCTCTAAGTCCTTATTCACGTCTGCAAAAAAAAAAAAAACAAAACAAAAAAAAAAACCAAGAACAAGAGTACGGAAAATAAAAGAGTAGTTAATATAAACGAGTAAACATAATTTGTATATGGTAGTGTCGCTCCTAATGGCAATAGTCAAATTAGAAATGTAAGTTAGTAAAGTGTGGAAGATTAAAATATTGCAGGAGACAATTAAAGACTTTTTCCTATAGTAGTGTCGTATGTCATCGATTAGAACAATACAGGATGGAAATGACAATGTAGCATGTAATCTTTGTGTTTCATACCAATACTGTTTACGTTGCACATCGATACTATTTTTGAGCAGAAGAGAGAATTTTAGTGATGGGTGGTTAATTGCAATATTGTACCATTAAAGTTCAGTAAGACTATTTATTATTAGCATGCATATAAAATTAGATTAATTACTTTTCTTCCCAAAAAAATCTGTTATCATTCATATTTGTTCAAGGAAATGAGAAAGCTTTCTGTTATTTGACTTCTTTACACAGTTTTTGGTAGTTTAATTATTTTCAGTTTATAGCTTAAGCGGATATCATACTAATCCGGGCAAAAGCATCTGACACTACCCCGACACCCCCCAATAATTGTGCAGTTATATTAACCCTCCAATAGAGTCCTTTGTAATGCATATTCTCCATGTTCTGCATTGCACGGTCTTCACATCCCATCATATCTACAATATTACATTAAGCTGCAAACAACAGTCGTTATATCGTGATCTACAGAGTACAGAATAATTGAACGACCCTTAAAGTATCCGGTTATAGTCAATAACACTTTTTTCCGACACTTTATACGCTAGTCCAAATTAGTCCGTTCGTGTTAGTTATAATCGACGATGATTTGAAGAATGGCAGAATATGCTGTACGACTATAAAAGTGTCGGGAAAAAGCGTCTGAATTATTGACTATAATAAGAATCCCGGTATTATTATGTGATACTTGACATTGCAGAACTGAACACAAGTGAGAGTAACTTTTAGCGTAACCAATAACATTTCTTGAATGCCAAAGTCTCCGTATGTCAATACTCTAACTTTTAAGATGGAAGCCGTTGTATTTATTGATAGCGGGTCGATTAATAAATGGACTAGTACTAGTGAGTATTGTTAAACAGATGTCGGTTCAGTTCCATAAAGGGGAACATGGTATCTCATACATCTTTACTACGTAGAAAAATCTGCTTAGCCTGAAAAGGTTTGTTGACGAGTTCCGTAATCAAAATTAAAGACGCATTCCAAGCGAAAATGCTTTCATTAATTTTCTCTATTACATTACGAGGCGCATTTCAAATTAAAGAGAAGAACGTCTGAAGACTACAATCAGTAGGACTGGCGCATCTGAACTTGTACAATAGAGAAGAAGAAGAAAAATACTAAAGTTGAGTGCGCAATATCACTTCCAGAGGTTTGTAGCGTTCTGTTACGACTGTTGCATATTTACTGTCGCACAATATTATTCACCAAACCGTGAACTGTCCAGCATCATTTATTCCATACAAAAGGTCTTTGACAACTACAGTTTATATCGCTGAGTATCACGTCTCGGTGGCTATAAATAAGTGTGATGTTTCATATGATATATCGGAATTATAATATATTATATTACAGTCGGCCCTCCATAAAAGAACATGGTTGGGACAGTCAAATTGTGTTCTATCATAGAGGTGTTCTCTTATGGAGTTATTCAAGATTATATAACAAAATATTTTATAATATTTATTGACCAATCAGATGCTGGTATTATTAACAAAATATCTGTCAAGCGATACCTGTTTTTTTGAATTTTCATACATTTTTCCATAATCATATAACCTTCTCCTAAATAACTGCAATTTTCTATATTAGAGTTTTCCTCTTCCAACTGCTCTTCAAATCTCATGACCTTTTGCAATGCTTCATATGCTTCAGTGATTGTAACTAAAGTTGGAGGGGATTCTTCCAATTCCTCTTCAGAGTCTTCAATTATCCCGGTTTCAATTTCTGCATCCGCCAAAACCATCTCTACAATTTCATTATCTTCAAGGACATCTTCAGTTGCAATCGGTTCATCTACTGCAATAACATAATCTTCAAAGTTTTGAACAAGTGTTTGTGCATTCGCTGGCAGTTCACCAAGTATTTCTGTAGTTATTGGCATCTCGAGTTCTTGAATTTCTGATTCTTGAGTATTGCAACAGATATCTGTCTTCCGCCAACAGTTTTGCACTGTAATAGGTGTTACCTCAAACCATGATTGAGCGACATAATCGATTGCTTGTTTTATATTTAACTTGTTCCTAAAATAAAATACAATCGGGTCATATTATTATATTATATATAATGATACTGTATTAATACGTAAAACATATACTTAACTGTTCAATATCGATATTTCTTTCGAATTGATGCAACACATGTTGACAATATAATTGTCTGTATTTGGCTTTGAACGATTTGATGATGCCCGCATCCATGGGTTGGAGACACGATGTCATATTAGGCGGAAGATAATGTAAAGAAATATTAGTCAACTGAAGTGAATTTTCGCCAGTTTCAATTCGATGAGAAGTCGCGTTATCAACTAAGAGAAGTATATGACGATTTTGGATGCGGAATCCCTCATTTATATAACTTAGCCATGATTCCCATATATCCAAACGCATCCACGCTTTAGAATTAAACTTGTAGATAACGGGTAGGTTTGAAACATTTATTTCTTTAAAGCATCTAGGATTTTTTGCATGTCCAATTACTAGAGGTTGTAATTTGTGTGAACCGGTCGAATTTACAGCAAGAAGAATTGTAATACGAGATTTATCCTACAAAAATTTGTTAATTAAAACATTATATTACCCATGTATATAAAACTTAATAGTGTATACTATACCAATTTTTTCCCTGCATTTCTGACGTTTTGCAAGTGTTTGATTCGGTGTCATACGAAAAAATAGACCCGTTTCATCGGCGTTATATACGTCATCAGGATTGAATTGTGAAATAATTTCTTTCAGCTTTCTTCGTGCTTCTGGTAGACGTTCAATTGACACACTACCTGCTTCACCATGAAGCCTATATACGCGGAGCTGATTTCTTTTTTTAAATTTTTGAATCCATCCGTTTGAGAATTGCATCTCATTCTCATGCATGCCGAGAAGCTTGGCGAATTCTTTTCCTTTTTCCTTAATTAAATGTTCGTTGAACTCAACAGCGGCTGCAGTTACTTGTTCTACCCAATAGCTTAAAGCTTGTTCTAGCAATGGAAATTTTACAGCTTTATGTCGGACAGACGTTTCATTAGTCTCGACCTTCAACCATTTTGCTCTATCTTTTACTATCTTCGAAGACTGTAGCTCGCTTTTGTTTTTTTTGTGGATGTTCTGACATTGAGAGAGTCGTAAGTTGGGCGTAGCCTGCGAGAAATTACAAGTAATGTAATAAAAGTTACGTAACTATGAGAACAATGAGGTCCAGATTCTAATCGGTCGCTCTGTTTACACCTTTTCTAGTTAGATTAATTTTCCCAAACGATTATATAATAATAATAATAAAATGTTGCTAGCCAATCAGCATGCAATGCTCTTATATGGAGGTACAGTCCCCGGCGAAAAGAATGGCGGTGACAATCGTTTTTAAAGTTTTTATAAAAATTCGATACAAAAATCGGTTA